>JAQHUG010000173.1:641057-665624 GCA_028555095.1 Dicrostonyx torquatus | reverse complement strand
TCTTAACTTATGTGCTCTTTCATAGCCATGAGCAAGAGAAATGTATGTGTGTGTTGTTACAAACATTTGCTAAAAACCGACAACAGGTTGAAAGCAAGCTTCAACAAAACAATACAGCCAATAAATGTTAGAAGCAGCATATGGGTATATGCATATGTGTGGCATCTATTTGCAGTTTTGGTTGCTACTCTTGGTCAGTTGTGGTCAATAAAGTAAACTTTTTCCTTGTAAAATTCTTGAAAATTTATGTGAAAATAAACATTGTTTTATTCCCCATACTCTGCATTCTGTGCTAGTCTACAAATGCTGAGTGAAACACTTTGTTAGAGACAGGCAAAAACAGGCCACACACGAACATAGGCAAGAGGGTCAGGTTGATGAGACACACACAACAGATAGACAGTAGGTTGTAGGTTGGCAGGAACCACAGTTTACAAACAGAAGATACAAGCAGGAGAAATGGAGAATTCAGCTTTGGCCTTGCTCCTTATCAACCTACCAAGAGAAAGATTCTGTCTTCATTACTGTGAAATTGATACAATTTGGTGCCACCCCAGGGTAATCTTTAATGTTTTAATCAATAGAATAAACATATATATATATATAAGGAGAAATAAATAATAACTACAACTAAGACAGAGTAATTACAGTCATATGCCATAATAAAAGTTCTATGATAGCAGTATATATCTCTTTCAAATTATATTTCAGTGGTAGAGTACTTCTTCACATGTAGAAGGATCTGCCCGAAATCTTAGCTCTATCAAAAAGTTTAAAGACATGTGTTATTATACTTTTAAATTTTTATTTTAAAGAAATATCACATGGTATCATATATAAATTGTCCTCATTGCTACATTTGCATTTGGGGTGATTATTGAGGGAAATAATAATTATATGTATATAAGAACTGTTTATATTCTAATAATAACTTTGATAATTGAGATAACTACTAAGTGTCAGAGTTTGGTAGCATTTACAGTTAGGACATACTGGTAAAATGAATGGTGCATGAAAGGATGATGAAATCACATTGTGTGTACTTTTATTCTGTGTCTCAGAATCACAGTATCTTAGCTGCTAATGTAAAATTATTTTTCCATTTCTTATTTTCAGATGACAGTTGTTTTTGAATAACTGAAATGTTGGTAGACAAAAGGCTGCATATGGGGTAAATGCTACTACGTAGGAATTCTTACTACATGAGAACATTGGTAAAGAGTAATGTTGAGAGAGTAGTGGGACTGACAATATTGAGAACAGAGTAGCCAAGATTAATTTAAAAACCAAGGGAATACTGTTTGGCCCTAGATGGAAAAAAAAGGTATACACATATAAAAGTAGAGATTAAACATATTTTAAGGAAGTCAATGAAAATATAAGCAAAAGTAAACATTTTAAAGAATTATTTTAGTGTGGCTAGCTTTCAGTGTGGATACAAACTAAAGCGACTGCGTTATTTTTGCACCTTGATTTTAGCCCAAATGTGCAGGTGTGCTGTTATGACTGTATGAATTTCAGCATAACTTTTAAAAAGGTAAGTATACATCCTGAAATGAAAGAACAAGTTTATTTTTCTGTTTTGGAGAGGAGAACAATTTCACAGGTCACAAACATTGAATCCATGAAATAATTTTTTTTTTTTAAATTTGAAGAGCAGAAAAGGCAACTGCCTAGGTATCAGAGCTTAGAAATAGAGCGCTTGCTTAAGTCTGTGTGAAGCCCAAGGTTTGACTCCCTTTGACAGAACACATTTAGGACATCAGCAGTTTATATGCTGAACTATTTTTGAATAATAATTAGAAATTTTGCATGTATTTAATTCAGTATATATATTACTGATGTTTTATTATATAGAAAATCGAGTATAATCACATCAATACAGTCACTATATTTATTGTGGTATTTACTGTGGCATTTACTAAAACATTGTTTGCAATGACAAACTTCAAAATTCTATAAATATATTGGTTACTGCACAAAGCAAACATAAATCAAAATCTCTCACTGTAGCTCATAAATCCAAATATTATGTTTCCATCAAAACATTTAAAAAAAATCTAAATCCAAATTGTGAATCGGAGCACAGTTACCAACTTAAAAAGTTTTTAAAAATTGGAAAAATACCAACATGAAGAATGGATTCTATTTCTGCTTAGATTGGAGAAAGCTACAATTTAATCTTTAAAATTGAGAAAATTAGCATATTTCACACAATCATGATATGTTTTGATGTCTATGGGAGAAGCATATCTCAAAAACAATTTCACTTAAAATCCCAAAGGCCATATGAACCTGCAAAAAGAGAGATCTGACCAATAAATGAAGGCTATTAAGGAATAAATTTAATCATAATTAAAAATCTTTAAATCAAAATGCAGGCTTGATGCACATAGATGAGAGAAAAGGACATCAGATTATCGGAGAAAAGAATAGAAATGGTTTTAATTTGCCATGTAGGTTCTGGGACTTGAACTTGGGTAATCTGGAAAATCAGCAAATGCTTAACCACTGAGCCTTCTCTCCAGACCCATCTTTGGCATATCTTGATAATCGGTTTATAAGTATAAATGCCTTTACATTATATTTTGTGTTTAATTTCAGAAAAATACTTAGAAAAGTTGATTATTAGGCATAAGTAGAAATATTTATGTAGTGAGGCAGATATATATATATTATATATTATAATATATATATATTATAGTTTTATTAGACTAAACAAAATTTAAATTGTCATTTGGTCAATTGTCAACCATAAAAACACAGTCTTATAAAATTCAATTAAAAGAAACTAATATTAAAAAATTAATGGTCATATTGAAATCTACTGAACTTTAAAAAATTATATCTGTTTGCCTTAAAAATATCTTAAAATGTACTGAATTCTTGTGCCTCATTAAAAACTGTGCTTGGCAAGGATTTTTTGGTTTGAAAAGCATTTTTAACTCTGTGAATGAAAAGATTAAAAATTTGGTTTTTATTTGACAGTTTATCAATAGACCACTTATTGGTAGGCCACAGACATCTGTAGTTTCTTAAGGGTTATTACTAAACACAGTTTCCTTTGTTGTTTGACTACTGTGGAGCACTTTGTATGTACCAATCTCATCTTTAAACATATTTGCATGCTTTAAAATGACATTGCACTTCTTTAATTTGCATTCATGTCAACAAATCTGAACAGAAAGTCCTTGATCTTGAATGGGATGATGCTGAGCATTTGGTTCAATTTTTTTCTGCTGTTGATGGAGCTTATGTTCCTTAGGCAAATGATGTATAGTAATGGTTAAAACATGTAATAAATATCCCTCCCTACTAACGGGTTGCATTTTATTAGCTAGATCAATATTGCTGTAATTTCTACCCATTAGCATCTCATTGCTGTAAAGTACGTAAAAATATTTACATTAACACTGATCAAAATTGCAACAGCATGTATTAAAATATGAATGACATATAATCAGAGATTTCTGCTTTTACTGCCTCCAGTTATTTGTGACCCCAGATATGAAGTTCAAGTTTATACTTAATAGCACAATTATGTAAATCTGTAATTCTAAGACTGAATTACAGCTGGTAATGATCAATAATTATATTTGTGTATGATGGGAAGTTAATACTGCCACCATAGATTAATGTAAACAACAAAATTATTTCTGCACTCGAGAGCTAACAAATCATCATGAACAAAGAGAATGAAAACAGTTTCTACAGAGTCTAATTCCTCCTGCAGAGGGAACAGATTTTTTTTTTTAACTTCCAATGAATGTTAAAGTCCTGGTAAAAAAAGAGCAGGGTTCTGAAAAACACTATGATGGTCAGTTGCCATACTGCTAATAATTTCTATTTCAGCTTTAAAATAAGATAAATATCTGAAACATCTCATAAGACTTCATTATGAATGACAAGGAAGAGGTGAAAAATAGACAGAGAACGAAGTACCAGTAAATATTGCATCAACAAATTTAATAAAAGAATCTGATGAATGTATATATTTTTTCCTTCCTTATAGACTTCACGATCTTTCTACTAGAAAGGGCATGGTGGTATATGGCTTTAATCCTATCATCTGGAGGCAGAGGCAGGCAGATCTCTGTAATTGTGAGGCCATCTTGGTCTACAAAACAGACCAAAATCAATCGCATTTTTCTTATTTCACCACCAAGATTGAAGGAGGAAGAATCAACCTTGGAGAATAGCCACTTTATTTTAGATTTATGCATTTATTTCCCCCTTATTTTTAGGCAGTATCTATATAGTTTTAGTATTGTGCTTCCCACTGCAGAGGCATGGTTCTAAGTCCTTGGGATATAATGCTATTGCTTCTCTCATTTATCTAGGATGTAGATAACATTAATACTACATTTCAAAGGTAAATCACCTCAGGCACAGATGGGTGTAAGTTCATATTGCTCATAATATCGAAGAGTAAAACTTCATTCTGTCACCTGAAACTAAAATCATTCTGCTTGCTTCACAAAAAAAACCTTCATCATACAAATTAGCAATGTTATTCAACAAAATTCTGTTATAAATAATTTTTAGTTTCCTAATTTAGGCTAGTCTAGAAAGTCATTTTTATTTAACTCTCTTCAGAGCTTTTCTTCTGACTCTACTGACAGTTGAAATTTAAATAACTTTGGCTTCAATTATTCAATGCAGAGATACCCTCTGCATTGTAGGAAGTTTGGCACCATCCATTGCTTTCACTCACTAGATCTTGGTAAGCATGTTTCCCGCAGAGCAGAACACCTGCAGTCAAAAACCACCAAGTCATAGTCTAGCAAATATATATAGTTAAACGAGTCTTTACTCAAAGTTTCTTAATGACCCACAGTAAACAGCACCTAGTTCTTTTATTCTCCGTCTACCTAGGGTACTTCCAGTTTTTATTTTTTGAAAGGTTGGTCTGGGAAATAAATTAGTCGTCTTTCTGTTTCCACTACTCATGATGATGTTGTAAGAGATAAGCTTCTTTCTGGTCTTCTTTGATCTATTCTCTGACAGGCTTATTAGTTTACTTGTTACTGTCAATGCATTGACATCATAGGCAGACACTAGAGAAGAGGTTATATTTATTTCTTATATTCATTGACACGGGTGCTTGATACAGTCAGGGAACTATGCTTATTAAATACAAAGTTATATGCTTTCTAGCAACTTTAAGATGTAGCAGTTTTAATGAGAATGCCCCCATAGAATCAGATGCATGAACACTCGGTCCCAGCCATGCTGAGAAGCTGTGGGAGGCACAGCCTTGCTGGAGGAAGAACATCATTGATGGAGAACTTTGTAAGTTTCCATTCACTAGTTTGTGTTCAGAGTTGGGATGTGCACTCTCAGCTTGCTGCTCTTGCCACCATGTCTGCTGCTTGCTGCCCATGTTTCCTATCTTGATGGACTCTTGGGTCTTTGAAAGGTTAAGGCAAAATAACTTGTAAGTCCTTTTATAAGTTGCATTAGTCAAGAGTACCACCTCTTGGCCGGGCGGTGGTGGCGCACGCCTTTAATCCCAGCACTCGGGAGGCAGATGCAGGCGGATCTTTGTGAGTTCGAGACCAGCCTGGTCTACAAGAGCTAGTTCCAGGACAGGCTCCAAAGCTGCAGAGAAACCCTGTCTTGAAAAACAAAAAACAAAAAAAAAATTTAAAAGAGTACCACCTCCTTTATGAATTAATTTAGTTTAAATGAATGTCTGTTTCTTTTAAAAATCATCTTACAAGCACATGTCCATTTACTCTCAAATAAACATAACTATTTCGAGGCAGCCAAAGTAGTTATTGTCCGATAATCCAACTTTTCTTTTCTAAGAAACCTAACAACATCTTATCCAAGGGAAAAACTGACTGACTTTGAGTATTTCTATAGAAGTTTATTGTGATGTTTCTCTGACTGCAAAATGTCACCTCATGACATGGGGTGATATATTTACATGTTTCCACTTGATCCCTCTGGGAATTCCAAGTCTGCTTAACTCGGGATAGGCTTGTTCATCTTATATTTTCAGTACAATGATAATTCCAAGGCAAAGCATTTAATGTAAAATATATTCATTCAACAAGTATCCTTATGGCACTTAATATGTAAAACTCATTGATTTAACCATATCAAAAATGCTTATTAAATACAAACATACTGTCAAATAAAACTATTTTTTATCTTCTCACTTTAGACACAAACTGAGGTACACATAGCACTTCTCCTGGCTTCCATTGTGAGGTCAACACATCCTTGAAATTAACTGTTTGATTTAATTCAGAAGACTTTCTATTATCCAGTGTCTCTATGTTGCTGTTGTCCCTTTCTCATTAGCAGTAAGAAAATTGAAAATTAATAAAGCATTATGTAATCTATTTCTGGGGGCATTTTCCACCCATTTCTGTTTGTTTAACATATCCTTTATAGTATGATTTCATCTTTCTATAAACTGCCTGACCAGTAAGATTTTGTGGTATACCTGTACTATGCTTAATATTATAATAAGCAAAAAAAACTGTTTCATTTTCTTAGAGACATAAGCTGGACCCTATCTGTTTGTATGTGTGCAGGTATACCCATGATGTCTATAACTTTTAATAAACATGTGATTACTGAATCAGCCTTTTATGAGCTTAAAGCAGTTGTCCACTGAATACCTGAATAAGTGTCAATGGTGTGGTGTACATATTTTAATTTTCCAAATTCTGCAAAGTGGAACACAACCATCTGCCAGATTTCATTCCTTTGGGTTAGTCCCTGCAGGTAGTGGTGTTTGGTTATAGAAAGACCACGTAGGGAATCTCTTTATAACCTCCTTAGCTTGTTGCCATGTAATAGAAAACTTTTTTTCTTTAAACTTTTGCTATTGTCATGATGTTTATTATGAAATTCTGAGGCCTTCAACATGCTTCTAATCAATAATTGATCAATTTCTGTATTACCTTGTGCTAGATGACTTAGCAGACTCATATGGGATCAAATATGTGTTATGTATATAGGACAAACTTATTCCGGATTATGTCTTGCACCTGGATAAATAATGAAGTCTGGATCATCTGGTATAAATTCAAAGATTCAATATACAAGATAACTCTTTCTGCATATTGTGAATAAGTAACTATATTAAGAGGTTCTTTAAAATCCTTTAGCACCATGAGGTTACATTATAATTCTAGACAGAATTATAATGTCTTTGTTCTGCCTTACTTACTTCTTCTGATTTGAATCCTGTCTTCCATGACTTGTTTACATCATTATAAAAGTTGTGGGCTCCAGTTATTGGAACATCACATACAATTCAGAAAAGAATCCAAGAAGTTTTCTTTATAAGGTTAAGTCTATTGCTTTTGGGATAATTGCTATTCATTTCTCTCAAAAAATATCTTTTCCATGGTTCATTGTCTTCCCATAACTTTTTTATTTCATCAGTAGTGAAAGGCACTATAATCTCTGTTTTGTCTATACCTGATAATTGATGGAGTCTCAATTCACCATTTATAATTACTTCAGAGATTTTTTTTCACATAAGTTTTTAACTTTTTACTTAGTGTATGTGGTAAAAAGATCCATTCTAAGATAATTTCATCCCTCTGCATTAAAATTCCTGTAGGAGAAATTCTGGAAGGCAATAAGACTAGAATACAATTAAGATTTGGATTCACCTTATCCATATGTGCCACATGTAATTTCTCCTCAACAATTGTCAATTCCTTTTCTGCTTCAGCTGTTAATTCTCTTGGTCTTTTAAAGTCTTTATCTAAGGTTTTGTTTAAATGAATGATTAGATCAGATGTTATCCCAATACCCAGTCATATAATGGAAATGTCTCCCAATAATCTTTGAAAGTCATCAAGAGTCCGCAGCCCGTCTCTCCTAATTTGTGCCTTTTGTGTTCTAATTTTCTGTAAACCTATTCTGTAACCTAGGTTATTAACAGAATCTCCTTTTTGAATCTTTTCAGGAGGAATTTGTAATCCCCATTTAGGCAAGATTTTCTTTACTTCTTCAAACATCCTTTCTAAAGTATCTGTATTTGAGTCAGATAACAAAATGTCATCCATGTAAGGGTAGATTATAGATTTAGGAAATTGCTTACATATTATTTCCAATGGTTGGCTGACAAAGTATTGGCACAGGGTGAGGCTATTGAGCATCCCTGTGGGAGGACAGTCCATTGATATTTCCTAGTAGGCTGAGGATTATTATAAGTAGGTACTCTGAAGGCAAATTTTTCTCTATCTTCTTCTTGTAAAGGTATAGTGAAGAAACAATCTTTCAAATCAATAACTATAAGAGACCATCTTTTTGGTAATAGAGAAGGCAGAGCGATTCCAGATTGTAGAGGGCCAATAAGTTGAATTGTCTTATTGACAGCTCTTAGATATGTCATCATTCTCTATTTACCAGATTTCTTTTTTACAACAAATGTAGGAGAATTGCAAGGGCTGGTTGATTCTTCATTATGGTGGGCATCTAGTTGCTCTTGTACCAGCTGTTCTAAAGCCTGCAACTTTTCTTCAGCTAGAGGCCACTGCTTAACCCATATTGGTTTCTCAGTTAACCATTTTAAAGGTAGGGCTGTTGGTGCCTCTAAAGGTTTGCTAGTTTCTTTATATTCTTGTACAGCCTGAATGGCTGGTGACCTTTGTGTATATTACCTTGTAATATCCTTCCCAGAATTATGAGTTCCTAGGAATGCAGAAATGTTCATCTCAGTACTCCATTGCTGCAGCAGGTCATGACCCCATGAATTTATTGCAATATTAGCCACATATGGCCTCAGCTTCCCTTTTTGATCTTCTGACCCAATAGAGTCAGCTTATATCATGCTTTGTTTAACTTGAGATATAGTTTCAGTTACTAGTAACTGAACATCTTCCTCTTGAAGAGACAAATTTGGATGCAAAGATATGACAATGCCATTTATACGCACTCATAGCTTTGGTTTTTGATCATTTATAGAAGTCTGCCAGAATATATGTTTCCTATTTCTTGCTGGAATTTTTGACTTATCCTCCATTTTTATGCCATCATCTAGAACAGTATGGTCTTTTGCAGAAGGCTCTGAATTTTTAAATTTTCTTAGTAAAACATGTCTTACATAGTGACTGGGAATGACTGGGCCATTTTTGTCTTGGGGGCTTGTGAGAGGCACTTCAAGGAGTTTCCTAATGGTTTTGGGTTCCTTTGTCTGTCCTTTGTTGATCTACATTTATTGGTCCAATGTCGGCCTTTGCCATACCTTCTACATATACCTGAAGGCTGAGAACACCAATTCTTGTCATTCCAAGAGGAGATATTATTCCTAGGAATTCCTTGTGTACAATTCCTTCACAGATGTTTTATTCTACCCCAATTAAAACATTTGGCATTTTGATGTCTCCTCATTCCTTTGGAAATTGCTTCTCCTACCTAAGATTCAGTATTGCAGTCAAATGTCTCAATATTCATTATGAACAGGATCCATTCATCCATAGGTACTGAACTAACCTTTAAAGTATCTTTTTTCATTCTATGTTGGCATTTTCAAAAGCTATAAATTTAGTAAGTACTCATCTACCATCTGGGTCTGTTACTCCTATTTGTACAGCCTTAGTTAATCTTTATAAAAAGTCAGTAAAGGGTTCTCTCTGGCCCTGTTTAACCCTGGTATATGATTCAATCATTTTCTTAGTTCTTGAATCCTGTCCCAAGCATTTAAGTCAGCTTTATGGCACAGGAACAAGATTTCTTCACCATAATGAGCTTGAACCTGTGATTCAGCATAAGTGCCTTCACCAAGAATTTGACCCTGGCAAGTCTCAAGGCCTTTTCCACTTCCCTGTTGTTTCAAAATTTTTGCTTTTCCTCTGAAATAAATTTTATACATTAATTGAGGCCCATCATCCAGGACTGCTGAAACTACCTGATTTCAGTCATGTGGCATGGCTTTAATGCTAGAATACCATGACTTCATCATCTCCTTAACAAATACGGAATTCAAGACATGAATTAGAATAGATTGATTAATTTCTTTTATATCATTCATTCCTATAGGTATCCAATTACCTTCTTTAGATCCTATTGGGCCTTTAAATATTGATGCTTAGTCAAAGTAGATTACAGGGTAGGAAGCCAAAACTCTGGGTAAGTCATATATATATATATATATATATATATACAGTTACTAATGATGTTGAATCCTATCCTTGTGCCTTCTTCCCATGTTCATTAGCTCCAATAATTT
The DNA here is from genome assembly GCA_028555095.1 of Dicrostonyx torquatus. Classification (NCBI taxonomy): domain Eukaryota; kingdom Metazoa; phylum Chordata; class Mammalia; order Rodentia; family Cricetidae; genus Dicrostonyx; species Dicrostonyx torquatus. The sequence continues at coordinate 655,420 of JAQHUG010000173.1, read as the reverse complement.
CCTCAATTATTTCAAATTTTTTTTATTAATGTCTTTTGTAAAGCTTGAATCTGTTGACCTGTATATATTTCTAGTGATTTCACTGAGGGACTTAGCCTCTGTTTCTCATTCTGCACATGTGACTCTATTGTCTGATGTTTCTCCTTTAAAGATAACATCTCATATTTAGACATTACTTGAATAGTGTGCAGATTGCCATCCTGGAGAGACAGTCTATCTGCTAACTTATAAATTTTAACAAATTTTGATTGTCAAATTCAACAGTATGAATTCTTTCAGATAACTTCTTAGTACCCTTAGACATGGAATCAATTTTATCTATCAAATAATGTTATTCTTTTTAATAGTATTAATTTTTTCAGGCAACTTTTGATTTTTGATGGAATTAATCCTGTCAACTAGCTGTTCATTATTAGTCTGTAAAGACTGTATCATTCCTAAAAGTTTCATATTATTTCTTAATGATAGAATATGGAGAAGAAAACTGAGTCCCAATACCCAATAAATTGAAGTATCACCATAACCGTATAAGCCTCGCATAATTCAATACATAGTATAAGCAAAAAAGTTACTAAAAGTTGCAATATTAATGTAGTCTGCCATATTGATTTAATAATTACGTGTTATGTTATCTGGTAACCTGTAATCTTTATTGTCCAGCAGATGTCATGGTTGCAGTGTTGCGACTAGCAGCAATGCAACTGTGGTGACAGGAGTGGTCCTGGGATGCTTTACTTTCAAATCTGCTTTAGTTTTCTGCCTTGGTACTGGTTAAATACTGAGAAATAAGCTTTGCTTGACAAATGAAAAGCAGTTAAGTCAATTCCATACACGGAGCAAGAAAACCAGAACTCATGGGCAAGGAACAGAAGCCAGAAGCTTCAGAAGTTGCCACCTGGTTAGGAACTGCCCCAGGACATGCAGCAATTGTGCATGCACTTGGAAAATTTCCATGTTGCTACATGCAGTAAACTCTACTGTGTCAGGGGTTCTAAAAGCAAGCCAAGTGGGGCCGATTAGGAGACTGTCTGGGCCATGGACTGGCTAGACTCTTAGGCCGTCCACCCAGTAGACATGGAGATGAATCCATATGGGTGCCTAATGAAGAAGGATGCTTAAAAGAAATCCCACACTAGCTCATAATTGAGTAATAGGTGGTTGTTTGTTTAGGGGTAGACTCACAAATCAGAATCCTCTGCTGGAACAGAGAAAATCAACCAAATCCCACAGCTAGAAAAAGAGAGCTGATGCATGCTCTACATCGGCTTATAGAATATAAGAGGCTACTCCCAAATGGGTTTGTAACCACTGGTTGTAAGACTTCCTACAGCACTTCTTATTGGCTAACTCTTCCATCTTAATTTAACCCATTTCTAATAATCGGTATATCACTAAGAGGTCATGACCTACCAGCAAAGTTCCCGCACATCTATCTCCAGCACTGGAACAATGGTGGCCTCTGACTCTGCCCTTCTTTCTCCCAGCATTCAGTCTAGTCCTCCTTGCCTACCTAACTTCTGCCTTATCAATAGGCCAAGGCAGTTTCTTTATTCATTAATGATAAGCACAGCACACAGAGAGAACTACTACATTAGTATCTGTTTAAATAAATTTTCTAAATTTCAGGTTCTAATGTAAATTTTGTAATTTTATTCTAATCTACCTAATTATGTTTCTTGTCAAGTACAGAGATAAATGGAGTTTTAAAAAGATAGAAGGATCTTAACAAGTACATCTGAAACTTCAATCTTGGTTATCCAGGATTGAATCCAGTGTAGATTGAGTTTATAGGATTCCAAATGAAAAGAGACATGATAAACAGTATCTTCTAGGAATGTCTGAACATCTGTACTGATTGGAAAAGGTATGGATTACAGCAGATTTGCGTTTATTAAGTGTACAAAATGTAACAATTATAATATGTTCTTCCAATTGGATTAAATAGTTTTCATAATAATAATTCAAAAAGAAAAAAATTCAGAACTGGGTTAAAAATCAAAACTCAGGTCAACAATCAAAGGTTATACTGAAAAAGAGAACAACTGTACAAGCACATCAGTCATTAACCACTGATTCATAAGCCAACGCACATTTAGGGACCACCAACACTAACACTGCTATTGCGACTGCTCTCTCTGATGATTTAAGGGAGGTTACGGTGCTAACGTTGTCTCTTCATATCTGACTCAATTCTGTTCTATCAAAAGCTGACGAGGATGCAGCGTCCACAGTGGTCTCACTCATGTTTGGCACATTGTGTGGCCATGGAACCTCAGTTGCTTCATGTTTTACTCATCATCCAGCAGGATGGTTGTGGGAAATATTACCAAGAGTTTGCAAGAGCTGTATGAAGTCCCAAAGCATATCTTCCAGACCGTTAATATTCTATTAATCAATATATGTGCCAAGAGTATCTGAATGTGGGAAAATGATTTCACAGCGTTGAGGGACTTGTAGTCACCCCTGTGTTAGTCAGTGTTTTGTCACTGTTACAAATGTCTAAGGTAAATTAAATTGGGATAGTTTAAGGCTCACTGTTTTACTTCATGTCCAGTTTGCTCTATTTCTTTTGGGCTTAAGAGGAGACAGAACAGGAAGTAAAGAAAAATGTAACGAATTAGGTTGGTATGATGAATAAGTAGGCCAGCTCAAGAATAACAATTATACTTTAATGGCTATAATGGGGAAAACTCACACTACATGAATGGGAGGTCCAACTTCTTATATGTCCAGCGGGCACCATGCAGAGAGAGCCCCTTATTTCTCCAAGTTTTTCCTCCTCCACTGCAGGTAGCCACACCTTAATTAGATGTGATTGGTTGATTGGGTTTCCCCATCAGAAAAATCTTACTTTCTTATAGTCAGACTTTGTTTTCATCTGCCAACCCCCACAGAGACTTATCATTAATTATGATAGCTTAGCTTTTATACTAGCTCTTTATAACTCAAATCAACATATTTCTATTAATCTATGCTTTGTCATATGACTTTTGACTTCTCTTCTATTCACTATGTCAGATTCCATCCATGTCTCACTGACATCTCTCACACATGTAGATTCATTTTGAGTTCCTCTTGCCACTAAGAAGTCTGTTGCTGTAGGCAACTAACCTCTCCTGTCCAGATATTATTCATTCAGCTCTTTATTTTTTTATTGTTAAAGGCAAAATTTACATTTACTCCCCTTGTTCCCAGCCCTCCCACTCCCCCACTACCCCACCGTCCTCCCCCTGCTTCCTTAAGATGGTGCAGGATACCCTGTCCTATGGGGAGCCCAAGGCTCATTCAGCTCTTTAATGAGCCAATCAAGTAACTTGGCAACTGAGGTAAAACAGAGACAAAACTTACACAATTTGCTCAAATATTTTGCAACATTTTCCCTTCTTCTATATAAAAGTGAAAAGTCTGAATTATAACATAGTAAAACTAAGCAAAATAAGAACACTTATCAAGCAACATATTCACAAGGTACAGTTCATTTGTATTTGGCAAATTCAGAGAAACTATTATCGATCCTATTTTGGTGAGTCCAAAGTTTTATTCCTAAATCAGTTTCTATCATAATTTGTATTACCATTGATCTTAAAACATTTTCTTAGATAAACAACATGAGCTTTTATGTTTCTTAATCTTATAAATCTTATATCTCTTTTGTAAGTTTATCTTTTAATTTGACAACAAAGAAAATAGTGCAATTATGTAGTTTTCAATCTCATTAGAGATCTGGAAAGGACAACCCTATCAGAGATCCAAGAAGGACAAAACATTACTTTAGCAAACAGGGAGTTCAGAACAAACAACTTCCAAAACTGTAGAAATGACAGCCAGTTGGTCGCCAGTACAATTATTCAAGGTACCTCAATAACTTTTCAATCTACAGGCCTAGAATATCTGATAGACATTTCTATGAAACATAGTTTTTGAAGAACTTCATACATTATCTTGTCAAAGTTTGGTAGTCCCCCTTCTTGTGTCCTGCTTTTCCAATCTGGACAAAACATTGTCAGCAGTAAAGACACGGCTTGCCCTATGGCTAACTTTGCTACAATGAAAGCAAATTCCATATGGAGATTCTTCGATGTCCATCATCCTTGTTTTTGCATAGTCATAAAATGCCTTACATTATTAAAACTTGTTCAATGTTATATTCTGTAGATCTCTGAAGTATTTAAAGACAATTTATCCATTTAAAATATTTCTGTTTGACCTTGAAAACATATCTAACATGACTACATTTGATTGTTATAAATCATTGACTATTAACCTACAGTTTTAATTATCTTAAATTGTTTATAATAATAACTTTCAAGGACTAAAACCATACATTACATTTAACATAGATGCATAGGTACAATAACTTAAGAAAGTAGAAACATATATACAGTATATTATAACAAATAACCTTAAATTTGTACCAATATACAAAAATTCGTGCCAATGTAAAATAGTTGAGATTAACAGCTGCTTTGTAGTTTAAAACTAGATTCAATACTCCAAACACAAAAAAGGGAAACAAAAACACTTCTACCAAAAATTAACAGGAATTAACAACCACTTGTTGTTAATATCTCTTAATATCAATGGACTCATCTCACCTATAAAAAGACACAGGCTAAGAAAATAGATAAAAAGCAGGATCCAGTCTTCTGCTGTATACAAGAAATGCACCTCAACCTCAAAGACAGTGGTGGGGGTTATCTGTTGCCTGTGTTTTTATGGGTGCAGTTAGCTTCCTTGGTTTGGGGTTTTCCTACTTGTACTTTTGTAGGACTAGTTTCATGGATAAGTATTTTTTAAATCTTTTTTTTGTCATGAAATATCTTGCTTTCTTCACTTATGGTGATTGAAAGTTTTGCTGGGCATAATAGTTTGGGCTTGCATCCATGATCTCTTAGCATCTGCAACAATCTGCATAGGACCTTCTGGCTTTCATGGTTTCCATTGAGAAGTTGTTTGTAATTCTGACAGGTATACTTTTATATCTTACTTGACTTCTTTCCTTTGCAGCTCTTAATATTCTTTCTTTATTCTGTATGTTTTGCTTTTGGATTATTATATGGAAAAGAAGCTTCTTTATCTATTCTATTTGGTGTTCTGTAAGCTTTTTGTACCTTCATAGGGGTATCCTTCTTTAGGTTGGGAAAGTTTTGTTCTATGATTTTGTTGAATATATTTTCTGTACCTTCATGTTGGAGTTCTTCTCCTTTTCCTATCCCTATTATTCCTAGGTTTGATCTTTTCGTGATGTCCCAGATTTCCTAAATGTTTTGTGTTAAGAATTTGTTGGATTTAATGGGTTTTGTTTGACCAATGAACTTATTTCCTTTTTAGTATCTTCAATACCTAAGATTCTTTCTTGTATTTCTTTTTTAAAATAATTTATTTAATTTTAAGCACATTTGGTGTGATGGTGTTAGATTCCTGATCTAAACTGAGCTGCCATGTGGGTGCTGGGAGTGTTTGAACCCAAGTCCTCTGGAAAAGCTGCCAGTGCTCTTAACCATTGAGCCATCTCTCCAACTTTCTTCTATTTCTTGTATTTTGTTTTTTATACTTGTGTATGTAGTTCCTGTTTGTTTATCCAGATTTTTCATAGCCAGAATTCCCTCGGTTTGTGTTTTCTTTATTACCTCTATTACAGTCTTCAAGTCTTGAATTATTTGCTTCATCTGTTTGATTTCTTTTTTCTTCTTATTTTACTGGGATTTCTTTGAAGGATTTATTAATTTCTTCCAATTTTTTTGTTTGTCTTTTTCTCCAGTTCTTTAAGGAAGTTTTTATTTCCTCTTTAAAGGTCTCCATCATTTTCATAAAGTTACACTTAAAGTTGTTTTCTTCTGCTTCTTCTGGGTTAGGATGATCATGTCTTCCTATTGTGTGACCACTGGGTTCTGGTGTTATGTTACTTTTTAGGTTGTTGGGTGAATTCTTGCATTGGCACATACCCATTTCTTCCTTCAAATGAGGCCAGCAGTGTCTGTTTCTTGGTCCAATCCTTGGGAAATTTTCTTAGTCTGCTCTGTATTGCCAATGTCTGTTTCTCAGGGAACTTCTGAGATTCTCTACACCTGTTCTCTTGTAGCAAGTTCTTGGTTCCCCTCAGCATTATAGCAAGTTCTTGGTTCACTCTGTATTGTAGCAAGCTCTTAGTCTTCTCAGTATCGTAGAAAGCTTTTGCTCAGAGTTCCCCTGAGGTTGCAGGAAGATAGGTGATCTTGGGGGCATAGTGGGGTTAGTACGTTCCAGTGGATTGTAGTGGGTATTGGTGGAGCCTACCTGGAAGAAACTCTCCTGCTGGCTAGCTAGAAAATCTGAGGAGGTTGGGAGAGGGTCACAGGGTTTTGTCCCACTGTAGAGGTCTTAGAAATTAGGGTGTCCTGCCATGTGGCTGTTTACTCACCTCAGTCTCCTCAGTATTGGAGAAAGCTGTGTTTCAGAGTCCCACCAAACTTGCGGGAGGAAGGTGAGTTTGGAAGCAGGGTGAGATTGTCTCAATTACTTCTAAAACATTCCATGAGCTTCCAGTCACAAATATAAAACATGTGCTCTTTAGGGATATTTTCAAATCGCATCATCACAATGTACAATGGACCAGAGGCATTAAGTCAATCGCAGATATGGAAAGTGGAACCTAAGATAATTGGCAGGAATACAGTGCTAGCAAGTCAAGTCTAGGGTAATTGTGAAGCAAAATTGGGGCCACTCACAGCAGATGTTTAAAGTGTAATTCCTACACCCAATTGCACAAATATTTTGGGTGTGTTTAAAGATATCAGACGCAATGAACACACACTGAAAGCAGCCTAAATAGATTTTGCCAGCAAAATGATCAATTACAACTTTCATATATACACAAGAGAGTTGGAATTTTTATTTCTGTATTTACTCAGAAAACATTGTTTCCAAAACAGTCCCACACCAATGACATCTACGGAATGATAAGTCTTTAGCAGATTTCATTTCAAATTAGATGGTTGTTTGATTATTTTTTATTGTTTATTTATTATGTTTTTGAGAGGGTTTCATGTAGCATAAACTGGCCTTGAACTTACCATGTAGTCCACGGTGACCCAGAGACTCTAAACTAATTCTTCCTGCCTCTGTCTTGAAAGTGCTGGAATTACATACATGAGCCTGCTTGTAGGACAATTTCAAAGGCAAATATTATCACATAAGATTAAGAATGCCTGATTGGAATCTGTTGTTGTCCACGGCTTGTTACCAGAGCAGTGTTGTTTCAGAAAATCTACTGATTGCTTAAAGGACTGAATTTCTGACTCATCTCTTCTCACTAGTAGATTGTGGCCCAGGCATTCTTTACAGCTTGTAGAACATTGATAGCCACATGTATCTTTACAGCAGCAGGAGAAGACCTTCCCAATGCTTTGCTATAATACTTGCTGACAACTGACTGATTTGAGTAAAAATTGCTATGTAAACTTTTCTGGCACATTTTTGGAGAATCACAAAATCTTCGAAAGGTGTCTGAAATCAGCTAACTTCATTCTGTGCTTCATGCTACTCAAAATGTAACTTGAATTTAGATTTTCAAATGATGCTATAACCTCTCAACATTTAAATCTATTTATCATCAATTTCTGTGCTGAAGGCAACAGCTGCATCTTACCAATGAACCCCCATCTGATAGAAACATGTGTCTGATTTCTATTTTAGTCTTGGCATAGTAGCTGTGAAAGACTTTGGTTGGCACTTAGTTATATTGCTAATATGTCACCTACTATTATTGCTACTGAACCAGCTTTTCTGTCACATCCCATATCTTGTAGTATATCTATAATCTTTATAAATAAGCTAGTATTATATTCTTTTACAAAAATATAAAAAAATAAATCTTATCTTTATCCCTAAGCGCACCACACACACACACACACACACACACACACACACACACACACACTGACTGATTTGTTCATTTCACAATGTATTTCCATTTTCTTTTAAATTCTGATACCATTATTTAAAAACTGTCAAACATACTAGAAAGACTGAAAAGAGATAAATCAACTAGAAAATTATATAGCTGTCAGTTCTTTGCTAAAGAATGATGAAACTAGACATGCTTATTCCTTTTAAACGAAGATGTAAGTATTTTACTTGCTTTTCTCAGTTTATTAGACAGACATTAAATCATAGAATTCTTATTGGACTCATTTTTTCTTTATCTTCTTTAGTTAAAACATTGTCAATATCCTAGTCAGAATTTCACTATTTATAGTATTTTTAAACCAAATATTTTTCAAAGATTACTACTTAACAGACTACTAAACATTATACAGTGACTGTTTAGTAATTATGATTATTTTTCTTTTATGGAACCTTAATTTCAATTAGAAAATCACAAGGACTAAATCTTTGTATTCCAGTGGTTTCTTAGAGAGTGTTGAAATCTCCCACTATTAGTGTTTGGGGTTTAATGTATGATTTAAGCTTTAGAAGTGTTTCCTTCATATATGCAGGTACCCTTTTATTTGGGGTATAGATGTTTAGTATTCACATTTCTTCTTGATGGAATTTTCCTGTAACTAATATGAAATTACCTTCTTTGTCTCTTTTGACTGATTTAGCTTGTAAGTCTATTTTGTTAGATATTAGGATGGCTACACCAGATTGTTTCTAGGTCCATTTGATTGGAATATGTTTTCCCAAACCTTTAGTCTGAGACAATGTCTGTTTTTGAGGTTGAGATATTTTTCTTGTATGCAGAAGAAGGATGGATTCTGTTTTTATATCTAATCTGTTAGCCTGTGTCTTTTTATAGGTGAATTGAGTCCATTTACATTAAGGAATGTTAACAACCAGTGATAGCTCTCTCCTGTTAATTTAGTTTTCACTGTTGGTGGTATTAATGTTTGCATTTTTTTCTTCTTTGGTATTTGCTTTTATGAGATAATCAATTGTCTGTGATTCTGTTGGTGCAGCCATCTTCCTTGGGTTGAAGTTTTCCTTCTAGTATTTTGTGTAGGGCTAGGTTTGTGGCTAGGAATTGGTGAAATCTAGTTTTGTCGTGGAATATCTTGTTTTGTCCTTCTGTGGTGACTGACAGTTTTGCTGGGTATAGTAGTCTGGGCTGGCATCCGTGGTCTCTTTATATCTGCATAATGCTTGACCACGACCTTCCAGCTTTCACTGTTTCCAATATTAGGTCAGGTGTAATTTCATAGGTCTACCTTTATACGTTACTTGGCCTGTTTCTTTTGCAGCTCTTAATATTCTTTCTTTACTCTGTATGTTTAGTGCTTTGATTAATATATGGTTTTAATTAATAATATATATATATATATATATTTTGATCCAGTTGATCTGGTATTCTGTAAGCTTCTTGTATCTTCATAGGTTTTCTTTAGGTAGGGATAGATCTCTTCATTTTGTTAAATAAATTTTCTGTGCCTTTGAGTTGAACATCTTCTCCTTCTTCTATAGCTATTATTCTAAGATTTGGCCTTTTCATGGTGTCCCATCTTTCCTGGATATTTTGGGTTAGGCTTTGTTAGGTGTAATGTTTCCTTTAACTGATGAGCCTATTTCCTCTATGGTATCTGTAGTGCTTGAGATTCTCTCTTCCATCTCTTGTATTCTGCTATTCATGCTTGTATTTGTGGTTCCTGAATTTTTTTCTCATGATTTCTGCTTCTATTATTCCTTTGGCTTGCATTTTCTTGATTGTTTCTGTTTCAGCTTTCAATTCCTAAATAGCTTCTTTTCTATTTTTGATTTCTCTTTCTTGGTTTTCTTTAAGTGATTTGCTGATATCTTTCAAGTTTTTGTTTGTCTTTTCCTCAATCCCTTTAAAGGAATTTCTCATTTCATCTTTAAGAATTTCAAACATTCTCTTTAAGTTTTTTTAGGGCATTTTCTTTTGGTTCATGCATATATGGTTGTTCAGGTCTTGCTGTTATAGGGTCTTTAGGTTTTAGTGGTGTTGTGTTGCTCTTTGTGCTATAGCATGTGATCTTACCTTTTCTACACATCTTTTCCTCTAATAAGCATGGTTGGGGCTGTCTGATATTCTGTTGAATAATCTTCTAGGTGACAGTGTCCAAAACTCAAATGGTTGTTCCTTGTGGTACAGTCAGTGTCACAGTTCTAGTTACCCCATTGGTTACTCGGTGTTTTTGGAGACAGCTCAGCACTCCTGTGCTTTGTTCTGTTCCCTTGCAGTTTGCTGTCTCAGGCCCTCTTTGGCCTAGGTTCCTGGCTTTTCCTTGTTTTTGTAAATCCTTGTCTGGTTCCCCTCCTGCAGAAGTCTCTGGCTTGGAGTTGGACCTGTTCTGGTGGAGATTGATGACTCTGGATCTGGTGGCTGGCTCAATCCTGATTAGTCAGTGTTCTGATATTGCCTTGGCTTTCAGGACTGGATTTTCTCCTGCCTTCTGCTCCCTGTGAAACTTGTTTCCTCAGGCCCTTTCTGTCCTTGGAACCTGGTCAGAGACCAACACTTTGGAATTTGTTGTCCAAGGCAGAGTTCTTTGCCTCAAGGCAAATGTGGCCTAGTTTACAGGCTTTGACCTGTATCTGCAAATCCTGGTCTTGATTTCCTCTTGCAGAAATCCTTGGGTTGGAGTTGGACATAGAAAGGTTTCTAGCTCAGGTCTCCTGCCTTGGAGGTCCCAGGCTTAGGTGTGCCCGGACCCGCAGAGGACCTGCTTACTCCCTCAGAGGTCCCAGTCTCATGATTGGTCCTGCTGAGATGTGGGATTCCTACCTATGCCCTCGGATGTCCCAGGTTCACTCACCTACAGTACACATCTTTTACTGATAAAGCAATAATGTTTACAAATGATGCAAATATTACTCATGGTCTGATTGGAACCAACTGAAGGATAAGGTTGTCATCTTTTGGGGCTGGAGAGGTACTTCATTAGTAGAGTACCTTCTGGAGAATATTAAACCCCTGGGTTCAGTCCCTGTGACACAGTTATTAATAACAATTAAAATACATTTCATCAACAAGGCAGTAAAAGTCTGGAGGCATACAAGTTTGGGGAAATCAGAGTTGGACATGTAATATATTTGTCTATTAGACACTTTTCTCATTGTGTTAAGTCCCCAGTTTATGTGAGATCATTAATCTAGATATATGCATGGAGAGCTGCCATTTAGAGCTATTAATAATCCAATGAGTTATGTGAGACTACAAAGAAGAGCACATAGACAGGAGATGAAAGGGAAGGTTCTGGAAAGCATCCAAATTCCCTTCCTGGAAAAAAAAGAGGACTCTGCAAAAAAAAGAGGGAAAGTAACATCACTCCAGCAGAGAGAAAGCCAGAGACTGACAACAAGAAGAAAGGGTGTACAAAAAGGCAGCAATCAACTATTGACCCAAATTGTCAAGAAAGACAGAGATTCAGAATCAATCACCTATTTTAAAACCAAGAATTTGTGATTTAAGGAAGTATTTTGTGGTGGTCACTGTAATCAAGACTAGAGAGAACTGTCCTGAAATGATGTATGAGTCCCCTCTGTATACTGTGATTACCATTAATGAACAAAGAAACTACTTTGGACTTATAGCAGGGCAGAAATTATGTAGGTGGGGAAAACTAAACAGAATGCTGGGAGGAAAAAGGTGGGATCAAAGAGAAGCCATGTAGCCCCAAGAGCTGGATGGAACTTGATTTAGTAAGCCACAACCACATGGCAATACACAGATTAATAGAAATGGGTTAAATTAATATGTAAGAGTTAGTCAGTAAGAAGATAAAGCTAATGGACCAAGCAAAATTTACTTACTACATTTACTGTGTGATTATTTTGGGGCTGTGCAGCCAGGAACAAGCAAGCAAGCAGCCTCCCTCCAACACCAAAATGAAAGGAGAGCTGAAAACAGTAGAGAAATTGGTAAACGATTTGTCATGAGAGGAATGAGAACAAGAAAACAGAGAGCATCTCATTTTGAGCATGCATGAGACGTGTGAGGATCTGATGTTGGAGAAAAGAGTCAGAAACAGCATTCCTGGATTTATGTCTTTGAGTGAAAGGCAGAGATGCAAACATCTGTGCATACTGATTATGAAAATAGCTTAATAGTTTTATTGAAAATACCCTCATGTGAGAAGGCAAAATACATGGCACAACACAGTGGAAAATGTGAATACATGTCAGAATATACTGGAAGACATAAATAACTTGTAGAATACACTGGAAAACATGAATGCAGGGTAGAATACACTATAAAAATAAATACATGTTAGAATATACGGAAAGCATGAATGAAAGATTCTCAGAGCTTCTATTTTGATTGTTTAACTTTTCTTCGTGGAAGAATTCTTTTTAAAATTATTTCTTTTACTTTTTGAGATCCTAGTATAATTGCATAATTTTCCCATTCTCTTCACTCAGTTCAAACCTTCCCATATATCCCTCCACATTTTATTTCAAATTCAGAGCCCCCTTTATTATTAATATACATATGTATATGTACAATGTACACATCCACATACATACATACATACATATGTATTGCATATATACATATGCCTCAATACGTAAGTACAAACTGCTATCAGAAAAATATTACTTCAATGCATATTTTCAATGCTTACCATTTTGTACTGAATAATCAGTTGATGTTTTCTTCCTGGAGAAGACTATTTCTCCTAGAACAGCTAAAGAAACATAAATTGGGTGAAGAGAAAGCATTCACAGAATGAGAGAAAGTGTTTTCTAGATATATCTCTAATAATAGATTCATATCTAGAATATATTAAAACAATACGTAGTCAAAACACAAAAATGATCCATCATAAAAATGAGTCTAGGACCTCAACAAAAGAAAAAAGTAGCTAAGAAATATCTCAAAAAAGTTAATCTCGGGGCTAGAGAGATGGCTCAGTGGTTAAGAGCATTGCCTGCTCTTCCAAAGGTCCTGAGTTCAATTCCCGGCAACTACACGGTGGGTCACAACCATCTGTAATGAGGTCTGGTGCCCTCTTCTAGCCTGCAGGCATACACACAGACAGAATATTGTATACATAATAAATAAATATTTAAAGTTAAAAAAAGTTAATCTTTATTAGAAATAAGGGAAATGCAAATCAAAACAACTTAGATTTCAACTTACTCCAGTCAGAATGATAAAACCCAATAAAACAACTGATGGCAAATGCTGGAGGAATGTGGGCAAAAGCAAACTCTCAAACGTTGTTGGTAGGATGGCAAGCCTTTGTAGTCCCTGGAAATCAGTGTGGAGAATTCTCAAAAAGCTAAAAATAAACCTGTTGTATGGCCCAGCTATACCACTTTTTGGCATATATCCAAAAGCCTTGATACCCTAAATTTTAGGTACTTGCTCAGCCATATTCATGGCCGTTCTATTTATAATACTTAGGAAATAGAAACAGCCTAAATATCCAATTGGTGACTAGATAATGAAAGTGTGGTACATACATGTTACAAAACCCTCTTGAACTGAGTACTGAAAATATGATTCAGCAAGGTGAGAAATGTCCTGGTGTGTTGAGGTATGAGAAGTGAGAAGAGAGTATAAATATAAATGGACTAAGAAGCAGTTACGATTTGGAAGACATCATTGGTGTCTACCTCAGGTTATGAAAACTGCCATGTGAACAGACCACACTAGAGTATGTTTTTCTTTAGTCAGATTCAGTCATGTTGGGACAAAGAAGGAGCAAGTTTGGAGGTACTCAGAATTGGGGGAGGCACATAAGTGAAGGTATATAAAAAACTGATACCTATAATTAGTGATGATCATGAAGGGTTATTTTAATATCATAGTTCATTAAAAATTTTCAATGTAAACATAAAGAAATTGAACATCAAATTTTACTTACACAAGTCAAATTATTATTGCCCTGTATATGGGATTATAGTTCTAGTATGTTCATTAAAACAGCAGGCCAAATAGAAATATTAAACTCTTTTACAAGAAAATTATGTTTTAGTTCAAATACATCCACAGAAGGTACATTTTTTTCAGAATTTCCAAGAAGGCACCCTTTTGCTATTGTAGCAATTGATATTTTTTATATTAAATACATGACAAGTAAAAATAATACAATGTTTCAGAACATGCCTGTGACAGTCCAGTAATGTGTAACATCTCTTTCTCAGTTAGTTTTTTAGGACACCATTGAGATGAGGGAGGGCAACATAATAAAGAGTACTGAGTCCATTTCTAAATCTTATTTGCAATATGTATATTAGAATCAAATATATTAATCATTTATTTAAATATTGTAATTATGCTTTAAATCTAGAAAAAACATTAAGAACTACATTTTCAACAATATAATATGCTTCGAATTACAAAACAGTCTTTCCTTCATTGTTCCCAATTCTAGAAGTGGAGATTCAAAGGAATGTATTTTTTATTCTTTTTTTTT
>JAQHUG010000173.1:628522-639502 GCA_028555095.1 Dicrostonyx torquatus | reverse complement strand
CAATTGTGCCACAAGGACATGTGCTCAACTATGTTCATAGCAGCATTGTTTGTCATAGCCAGAACCTGGACAAAAACAAGTGTATTTTAACCCATTGAAAATGTGTGGTTTATTTCCCCAAGGAATATCACTCTTTATTTGGAGCAAAATATATAAAATTCTGCATAGTTGACTCTTCATCTGACTAGCCTTAAGTCTCCTCAAGAAAATTAATTTCTTTTGCAAGTGTTCTTAATTTGATATAGATTAATGTGTCTTATCACTTTCAGAAAAAGTGTTTATAGTAGATTATGAACTCTAAGAAAGTCTTATGGTTATTCCTGATTCTCCAAAAACACATTTGATTTTGTTGTGTATTTAAGAAGAGGTATTTAGTTCAAGCATTCTATCTTTTTCGCAGAGTGTACAGTTTTGTATGTTCTAGTCCTAATCGGTATATAATGAAACCCAGTTACTAAAGGGGCAAGCAGACTCCCTAAATAACCCAATAGGCAGCAGTGTGAACACAAAAGCCACATTTATAGAATTCCCTGTCCACTGGACTAACCAGGAACATGCAGTTTGTCAGCTGTGAGCAATTGGCTTCTGATAATCTTGTTCATTAGCAAATCAAGCAGCTGTTCAGATCTGCAGAAAGGCCCCCATGTTGTCTCTAAATGCTCCAGTACAAAATCAGTGTAAACCAATTAAGTTACATGATGGGAAAAGTATCCAATATATAAGTGACGAGTCACTTAACCTCTGTCTACTCTTCTTTTACTTAAGAAATGTATCTACATCCTGAAAATGATAAACTTTTACAACAAAATTAAACAAATATATTCTAGATCTCCTGCTACTATTACATAAAAATAAACACTTCAAAAATCTTATAATTTTAATGGCTAACTTAACTAGAGTAATTGCTTTATACCTAAAAAGTAATTTAAATCATTCCATAAAAAAGAATCTTTGGTCTAACATACTTTATTATTAATTCTGTTTTCACATTAAAGGTTGTCAGTAATTTGTGGTACATAAGTTGCATGTATAACTTTAAATTATATTGTTGCGATTACATCAGGTTTTCCAGATGAACTTCATTCACTTATATCAAAGAAATTAGAATTAAAAGCATTGAAAATCTAATACAACAATTATACACAGTTTTATAATAATATATTATATGTAACATAATAATATATAATATACATTATTTGTATCTTTGCACAATAAAATAAAGCACATGGTCCACCCAGACATTTTATATAACTAGTTATTTTGAATACAAGTCAGTTCTGAAGTCATTAAGAAAGAATAGAAAAAACAAAACAAACATGTTTAACATTGCTATAATAATATAATTTTATGGAATATACTTTTAATAATTGTTATAAAATTTAAGCAGGTATCTTTGAAAGTTACTCTCTTTGGTAGTTTCAAAATATTGATTCATTGCTATACTCGTTTTTATCTCATTTTGTGTTATGGCAAACATTAATCATAAAATCTTAGAAATTTCAGAACCTCAGTGGAATTTTATGATCCTTGGTTTCAACTCCTTTATTTTACTTGGTCAATAAAATCTCATTAGAAAAATAATCCTAAATTTTAATTTTTATGTTTATATCTAAGAGTAACTCAGGTTTCTATGCTTGGTCGCCCAGCCCAGCTCTCTCACTGAAAAGAATGCCCTTGAGTTGAACTGTAGAAAGAAAATGGGGGGAAAAAGTTTCCCAAGAAAGTTGGGGGAGGACACATGAGATTAATGCAAATGTTTGTATTGGATACCCTTCCCTGTGTTAAATGTTCAAAGTGATGGGATTGTGTTATTTATTGTATTTTTAAGATCATTTGCAATGTTAATTTATATGAGTTTGATATCGCTTTTGTCTTTCAGTAGTGTGTTATTCTGAGAAATCCCTGGGGAAGGACAGGATTTATGTGCTTTGTGTACATGATGTGCAGAATAAGCGCTCTGGCATAATTATTTTTGGCACTCAGTAACTGATTAAAACATCCAATTTAACTCATGATCAGTAAGATTAAACCTTTTTAATATACCTCAAAAGTAAATTATCATTTGCTACTCAAACATCCTTTTTTTCCACATGTCCCAATAAAGCTGTTCTTTTTTTTTTTCCGTTAATGTACCTTTTAAAGAGGATTCTCTTTTATTTCTTCCTTTGGGCAAAACTGCCTCATCCTTTATAGAGAGGTAAAACAAAGATGAGACCGAGGCTGACTAAAGATAAGTACATGGGTTTCTAATGTCATACTAATTGCAAGCCTTTATTTTTGTGGTATTCTGTAAAGAATTTGCTCTTGCAGAAAACATGTCCTCCCTTTATGTTCATTTGATTTACAGGCAGGTCTGAACAGTTTAGAGGACATAATAATTTTAAAAAATGACTTTCATGACTTGAAAACAACTGGGCTCTCTTTTATTTTAATTTGCTTTAGTTTATAATTTTTAGTCATGTTGTGAAACCTGGTTAGTAGAAAAATCCCAAGCCTTCTTCAACACTAGAAAATTAAAAGTGAAAAAAAAATGTTGCAAGGATTTGAAAGAAAAGCCTGCTATAATACCAAATTAGAATAATTGCAATTTGCAAGTCCCTTTAACCTGCTGGGGACCATTGCAGAGATTCATCAGTGTAAGGGAGAGGAGGATGCAGGATGTAATGGATAGCATACATTGCTTAAGTTCCGGCCTGAGGAGCTTTGAAGAAGTCCCCTCCCAGGCTAGGTGAGGTAGGAGTGAAGTCAGATTAGTAGAATCTGCCTGTGTGCATGGGAGAGTACTATTGTATACAGATACATGAGCTACCTTCTTTATGCATAGGATTATCCTAAGATGAAACAAGAGTTATAGTGGCGAGCTTTAGATAGGAAACGGGTCATGACAACGCCATTAATATCCTGTCGAATTTTTGATCCAGATTTACAAACACTTCACCAGATTCCTAATAAGCCTGCATCTCTCTACATACATATTTGAGCAATATGAAAAATTGCTTAAGCACAGTAGGTTCAAAGACTGAAATGTTGTCAAAAACCAGACAGAAGGGAAACTTCCTAGTTTAGCATATTACTTCTGGTAATATACTAAAGACCAACAAACCCATCAAACAACAACAACAAAAAAACCTACAAAAATCATAAATAAGTTATCAGGGAATTAGAATCACAAATTATAGTATATACACCAGTTACACAAATAACTGAAAGAACTGACCTTAAAGCTCAGTTTAACCATTTAATCGTTTTGGACTTGACACATCGGGGTCTTCAGGAGTACCAAAGCTAAAAATTGGCTTTTTCTAAAGAACCTTAAAATGATTATGTCCATAGAGTAATAGCTACTCAAAGATATTTTCTGGATTTTGAAATGCCTTAAGGAGTACCCACAAATTGGACACATATTGGGTAAATTTTGGGGACTTGACTATGTACAAGATCATGAGGCAACCAGTTTCCCCAACGACCCTTCTGACATAAAATTAGAGAATGATTTCCTGTGGATCCTCATAACCTGGATGTCTTGGTTGGTGTATTCATTGCAATGGTTGTTTAAGTCTATATAAGATCTATAAAATTCCATAATACTGTACAACCTAATCTCTGATCTTGGCTTATTTTTTTTTAATCTTTCTAGTCAAGCATGGGAATAAAGTCTTCAAGGAAAATGTTGGTTTAAAAAGTGATAATGACACTAATAAGCATTTGGCTTCAGTCTATCACCAATTATAAAAGAAATCTAATACATTTTCTTGATGTTAATGGAGAAGTAATGATGAACATCATTTTCTAATAAGGAGTAAGTTCAATTACTAATCAAGTCATCTGTAAAAAATGTAATATATATCACTTGCAAGTGTGTGGTTCACTTTAAATAAGATTTCAGTTTTAAATTTCGACAGCAGACAGGGTGAGCTTGTTGGGCTTAAATTTTCATAAATTGGCAACTTTTGGCTCAGGTGCCAATGAGAGGACAAGAATAAATGTCTCGAGACTCGGTTGTTAGGGTCTAATCATAAGCATCGTGGTGCAAAATTCATGGATTATTCATGTGTAATTACAGATAGCTATTGTGCTCCTTTAAATCATCCCGATGGCCCATTAGGGTCCATAACAACTGAAATAGCAATTGTCGTTGGAAGGTTTGGGCTCTGCCTTAGAGTGTGGGCTCTAATCAATAATGATGAATGGTAAAATTTTACATCAGGCAGTCCAAAGTCTGGTTGGCCCCCTTCATAAATCTGTGCAAAAAAACCCAGCAAAAAGCAGCTGCAGGGTCTGGAAATTCAAAAGCCTGCGCTCCCCTTACCCCCCACAAGCAGGTACCTCCTAAAGGAAAGCCGAAGTGGAAGGAAAAGAAAAGGGAATGCTCAAACTATCAGTTCTAATGATTCATGAGCTGCTGAGAATTCCCTTCCTATTTAAATGGGAATGAACCCTAGGTTGTTTTCAAGGTCAATTTCAGGTGAAAGGGGGGTCATCTAGAGGTCACTACAGCTACCATGCAGGTCAATAACGCCTCTTCACTTCCGCAGCAGACAAGCCCCTCCACACACAATCAATCCACCGACGCTGCCGCGGCACCAAGTGTAATGAACAGTGACTAAATGTAGCCCATCATCACAAAACATGCTTTTTAAGTACCTTTCCTTTTCATGTAAAACCTCGCGCTGTCAAATTCTACATTCACTCATCCAGCAGTGAGTAGCAAAAGTGAGAAATCAGACTCTCATTGGGGTTGGTAAAAGGTCACAGCTGACAGACACGGAGGTTAAACTGCCGAGTTAAAATACTGTTCATTACCCACTGCAGCTTCTTCCTAACTACACTTCTTTGTGCTACAGTCAAGCAGTACATCAAGATGCTCCTCCTCCTAATTTATTAGCAATTGTTGAATTGTATGAGGCGGGAGCTAGGAGAGAAATTGATGTCTTATATATATATATATTTGCATATATGTATTCTCTTGCTTTTTGAATATTTCTATTTCCTCATCTATTACCGTATCAGTACCCTATGCGACATCCTGTCTGCTTAAAATGCACCATAATTTTTAGAGAGACATAAATCTAAGGCCAGAATAGCTTGAACTATCAGAATTCCAAAGCCCAGAGATTGTTTGGAGACATTTATGGATTACATATTCATATTTTTGTTAAATGGATGGTGGGTGGAGTATATGAATATTGCTTCACTCAAAGAAATTTAATTAAATATATGAGAGTCAACAGTTTACTCCCCAAATGTAAACTCTTTCTACAAGTATAATTTATTTTTAACATGTATGGTATCTTTCAAAAGATTTTTCTTGTGGCAAGTATTAGTCCAGAATATAGTCCTTTGTGTTTTGCATTAATTTGGTTATAGTTGGAAGAACATGTACTAGCAATCAGTAATCACTGGAGATTAAGGAGAAACAGTACTTTAAAAAAATTAGTTGACTAAGCAGTTTGGTGTGAAATCTGAATGGATTGGAACAACTTTCCTAAATGAAATTCATTCTCAATTAATTAGTGTGTAGGTGGAATTCCCTTTATGGAAAGGAAGAGGCTTTCCAGTGTAGAAGACACTAGAAAGAAAACAGGTCTTATTGTACTAATTCAAAAATCACAAATAAAAGAAAGGTTTACTAATACGCCCTCTACAACAATAATTTGACTCAACAAAATTATCATTATATATTTACATCTTTTAAAAATGCATCCAGAAATCCCTCCTAGAGAAACACACTCCTCATTCCTCGCCGCATGCCTTCTCTCTCAGTGGGACTGGAAATAAAATGTTATGACTTAAATCACAAGAGGCTAACATCATTTTTAGCAACAAGGGCTGCATAATTTCAAGACTATGAGTGAGTGGCTGACTTTAACTAAAATGTTTCGGTTCTCTGCGTACATAGGTACATAAATAATTCAGAATTAATCCCTGCAGAGGGGACAATGGGAGTCGTAAATTATCCATGTACCGTCCTCAACATTAGAGGCAATGAACCTATAGTAACAAACTATGAGTGTTACTCATTACATACATCTCACAGACACCTTAACCTTTTGAATATTAATTTCCCTCTGTATCTTGTAGCTAGGCAATATCATTATTTTTTTTATATTTTCCTTCGTACTCTTTCCTTCATTTCCTTTTCTCTTTTATGAAGCCTCCCAAACCAGAGATAAACCACAGCTACTGAGTGATGTGTCGGAATACAGTGATTTACTGGAGAAAGAATTTATTTAAGCTGCACTTATTTTTCAGAACCTCCTTAATATTACTTGTAGCCAACGTATAGCGTTTAAAGTGAGGTGTAGCAGACAGATGTCTTTATGAAGACAAACAGAATAGTAAGTCTGACTCCACTGGGGTTGACAGTGTCCTTTGAATTTCACAAACATGCATCACACTTGTTAAAGGAAAAGAACACTTTGCAGAATGATTTTAGTTTTCATCCAAAGAGAGAAAATAAAGACAAGCTAAAAAGGAAAAAAAAATTCTCCCAATTGCAAAATTTATTATGGCTTTAATTATTAAATTGGGAACTTATTTCTTTAGAAAAACATAATATAATAAAACAATGGATATTATAATTTTGTCTTTAAATTACTTTCTGAGCTAAAAAGCAGTTTAATAAGCTCCGTGACTTTTGTGAATAATATCATACAGAGAAAAAAATGGAATTATTTTATCATAATAACTTATACTTAGTTTCTATCTACTATATAGGAGAAAATTGAAACGATTTCCAGGAATGTTTCTCTGAATAAAATTTATAAAAGAAATCGAGGCCATTCTTTCTCTATAGAAAGATTACCAGGACAGCGTACAGCCCCTAGGATAGGGTTTAGCCAGACTCCTTGCCGCAGCAGCAGACCCATGTGCACAACAGAGGGAACTCTTGGAGTATGGGCTCTCAAACTTGCCCTTTCCCATCGCCCCTGCATGGCTTACTCCTTGTTCTCTCCCAGGCCTTCACCTGCCTTTCAAACACTTTCTCCGGGACCCAATCTCAAACCAAAACACATTATGGAAGGTCTCTCGCCCCCATCTCTTGTGGAATTTAGCACAAAACTCTCCTGAGACTGGTGAGTGCCGTATTCGTGTTTCTGAGCTCGTTGAACAGGTTACATGAACTGAGCGCTCCATGCTCTCTCTTGAATGGTGTAGAGAGAGATGAAGCTTAACAAATGACTTTGAAAACTGTAACGTGATTGAAGATTTGAACAAGTCCACGAGCAACCCGTGTTGGATCTCAGTGAGGTGCTTCTCATCTGACTCGACTGTAATTTGGTTCCTGTTGCATAACCAGCCATTGAGAGGTGGTTAGGCCATAAAGGGGCATCAAGAACTGGATGCGGGTCACTGATTAAGTTTCCTGGGGTTGGGGGGATATCACAGGCAAGCCAGACTCTTCACATTTTTCTTTCTTCTCTCGCACCTTGCAATGGTGCAGGGACCTACCCAGTAGTGTCACCCATTCTTGGACTTCTAGCCTCCAGGACAATAAAACAGATAACTGTCTGTTCTTCGCAATGAACTGCCTCAGGTTCTGTGTTACAGAAACAGAAGAGTAACTTCAATACGGCTGACACATGGGACTAAGAAGGGCATGTGTCCAGGTCAATCCTCTCTTTCTTCTCTGATGTGACTCCACCCTTCACTTCTTGCCACGAGCTCCCATTGGTTCCTGTGGACTCAGTTGTTTTCCATCTCGCCCCGCCATTGTTTTTTAATAACACCATGTCTTGCTCTCAACAGAAATCTGATATTAACCATTTCAGTTTGCTCAACAATTATAAATAATTGCATGTATAAATTCACCTCATATTACACAGTTAAAGGATTTGCTTTCTATTAAACATTTCCAGAGTATGCAAGAAAGTAATGATGAATACCTTGAAAGATCATTTCCGTTGTATGCCATCAAATCAGTCAGTTCTTTGAAATTATTAAAGGTCAGAGTTCAGTTCATTTTGTTTGTTTGTTCTGTTTTGATTTGAGTTTTGTTTTCTTGAGACAGGGTTTCACTATGTAGCTCTGGCTGTCCTTGAACTCACTATGTAGACCAGGATGGCCTTGAATTCAGAGAGATATGTCTGCTTCTGCCTCCCAAGTGCTGGGATTAAAGGCATGTGCTACCACTCCAAGTATGAGAGTTCAATTATTATTTAAGAAATTATAGTTTTGCTTTCAAGAACATCAAAGAAGTTTGACTTTTTACTGATTATGACTTTTGACTGATTTTGTGAAACTGAGTGGCTCAGTCAGTAAGTGCCTGCTATACAAACACAAGGACCTTAGCCCATATTCCCAGTACCCAAGGAAAAAGAAATATGATGTCACATATCTTTAACCCCAATGTTTGGGTCTGGTGGAGCAGAGACAGACTCCTGAGGCTCATGTGCTAGGCAGCCTGACTGGATGGATGAATTTTAGGTTCAGTTAAGACCTTGTTTCAAATTATGATATGGAGAGTGACCAAAGAAGACACCTGACACTGACTTCTACTGTCTGCAAGGACCAATGCATGCACACATGAGTTTGTATCTATCTGTGCATACACCATTGTAAACATTAACCACATACATACATATGCGTACACATATATTCATAGATGTATTATTCTATAATCCATTTCAATGAAAAAAGCAAAATATTTACTTAGACTTTTACCTGGTGTAGGAAGGCCCTTCTGTATTTCTGTTACTTTCATTGGTTGAATAAAGAAATTGCCTTGGTCTTTTGATAGGGCAGCCCTTAGGTGGGTGGAGTAGACAGAACAGAGTACTGGGAAGAAAGGAAGTGTGGGAGACACCATGCTTCTCTGGCCTGAGATGGACATAGATTAGAATCAAGACCACTACCTTGTGGTGTCTTACAGACTATTAGAAATGGGTTAAAATAACATGCAAGAGTTAGCCAATAAGAGGCTACAACTAATGGGCCAGGCAGTAATTTAATTAATACAATTTCCATGTGGTTATTTTGGGTATAAGCTAGCCCCGGTGAGACACAGCTCTCTGTGCCTATTACTACTCTTACCCATATAATACTCTTATAATTTGTATGGGATTCAGAAACAAAGGCTCGAGTTATAACAAAATTGTAGTTTTTGTATATATATGCTATGAAAACATATATATATATATATATATATATATAATCTTATCTTCAGGACTTTTACCTTTATAATCCAAACCTTTGTCTATCCAAGTTAACAGAAGTGATCATTTAATAATAAATACCAGGGCCTTAGCAAGAATTACTCTTAGTAACACAATTGTATACAAGCATGATCGCATGATGTTTAATTTTATATTATTGAAATTATATAATTCAAGTAATTGAAAACTTCACGTGGGCAATAATGATAGTCACTGAGACTTGTACTCTTCTGTCCCTTTCTCATATACCTGATTGCGTCTTATGCAAGAAGCAAAGCTATAACTTATGAGCTGTCTTGACCTCGCCTAGTCTGGCATCCACAGGTGCATCTATTTACATTACCAGCCTTGAAACTAAGAACCTGGTTCTCTCCTGTCCTTCCAAGCTGCTTAGCCTTCGTATCTCAGGCATTAGATGCAGAAGACACCAAAAACATTTCATTCTTTTGGGAATGTGGGAAGATTCCAACTTTGCTGTGTGTCAGTGTGTTTGCGTCCTGACTATCTGAGGAGACTCTTCACTGAGACACTTTTACAATCTGTCCCTGGGTTCTCTACACTATCCAAGAAGGGTGGCACTTGGATGGCACATCCTTTACACCCACTACATTAAATGTGCACAGAAAGTAACAATTTTTGTCGCTGTTGTTTGATATTTTTCCCAATGCTCATTTGGACATGCTTCTGCGATTTACCGTAAATTCTGTATAAATTAAGCATTCTCCGATAATCATCTGTAGCGAAATAAATGAACAAAGACATAGATATAGACCTTGGATTTCCATATTTAATTCCACTCCTTTTAAAGTTAGACTGTTAAGTTAAAAGCGAAATGAGAAAAAACAGTGGTTGTAAGCTTGCTATTTAGTGGCATTCCATAAGGAAAAGGCTGGTAACAGCTTAAACGTTTCCATCGTGAATGCACACTGAACATTAAAACCCCACCCAGACAGCCTAATCTTGACCAGAACATGCTTATAGAAAAGTGAAATTCATTTTTAATATTAATATATTGTTTTACAAGATCAACAAAGTGTATGAACAGTCTAATCAATTCTGTTTCAATCAACTGAATAAGCAAGACAATTTCAAATATATGATGGAGACCAGGTAGACAAAATTCTGCTAACCTTGAGTTCAGTGACTGGCTAAATAAATACTTGTTGAAGAGTAAATGAAAACTACTCGACGCCACACACATTGCAGTCCATAAGCTATTTCTTCTTTGATGAGGTTACCTTAATTTCTAAAAATGTATCACTATTTTCAACAGTACAAGAATGGTAATATAATGATATTTGGCCTTTTGGCAGGTGATTAATGGAACTAGCTGTAAATGATAAATAATTTCCCATAAAATTATGTGCATCGATAGAGGTTGGTGCGTAATGAGATGGAGTGGTGCCACACAAATGAAAGTGTGTACTATAGGAGAAGATCTGTGAACATATCGCTGTTCCCATCACAGGGCTGATAGTAACCTCCATCCACCTCTTGAGCTTACGTGTTCATCCCAGGAGACGAAGTGTCTGGGCTAATGGAGTTTGCTTATGAACAGAGTACCATTGGAAACAGTGGCTGAGATTATGGGGCCCTGATGCGACACTAAAGACCACAAGATTGAGGAACCCTTTTCTTTACTTCTAAAGCTATAACTCCACTTAAACATACAGCCGGGCGGTGGTGGCGCACGACTTTAATCTCAGCACTCCAGAGGCAGAGGCAGGCGGATCGCTGTGAGTTCGAGGCCAGCCTGGTCTACAAGAGCTAGTTCCAGGACAGGCTCCAAAGCCACAGAGAAACCCTGTCTCGAAAAACCAAAAAA
>JAQHUG010000173.1:607488-622801 GCA_028555095.1 Dicrostonyx torquatus | reverse complement strand
TACCAAGTATGTATGTATTGCTTTCTCATTCCAACGAGTTGTACTATCTATGAGAATAGAAAAATCCATCTTTCCCCTTTTTTTCTGAACGTTCACAATCTAGTAAGTCTAGGATATATAATCAATATTTTAAGAGTGAAGCAATTGACATCAAAAACCCATGTAGAAATAATTAAAATAGCTATTTTAGCAAAAGAATAGGAGAAAGGATTTATTCCTCCCAATGTACATTTACAGATAGTGTTTGTGCTTTTTAGTTTAGACAGATTCAGATATTAGATAGATGATAGTTATATAGATATATACATGATAGATACATTGAGAAATAGATAAATGATTGTATAAATTATAGAAAGCAAGGAGACGTTATTCAAGGGAAGCATCAAGAATATTAAATCTTTAAGTAACTTTTGGAACATTATCATATTTTTCATTACAATTTATGATGGGGTAGATTCTTGTCTAGGGTTAGCTATTACTATGTGTTACATGTCTGCATAGGCTAAAAAGATAAAGATCTTTTCAGAATATACCCAAACAGCTTACTTAGTCTAGATATTGCAGAAGTTCTTTAAAATACTTATTTGCATTTGAAAAGAAAAAGAAGTGTGTTTGGAGTTAATTAGTGACAAAAGAGTCACTTTGTTTTTTTTTTATATCTGTAACACACAGAAAAGAGTTTCATAAATTTACTTTATGAGTTACATCACTGATAGTAAAGATTTATTAATAAATAGTGGAAGATCACTGGATTAGTTACTTTCCTATAACTGTGATAAATCATAATGACCAACCACAACTTATACAAGAAAGAATTCACTTGAACTTGTGTTTCTAGAGGATTAGAGTCCATGATGGAGTGGCAATTAATTGCATTGTAGCTGAAAGAGAAGTTGAAGATTCCTATCTTTAAACTAAAAGCACAAATCAGAGAAAAAATAAAATTAAAAAAAAATTAAGCTCTCAAATCCCGTTTTCAGTATACACTCTTAGAAGATCACACTTCATAGCTCTCCCCAAGCAGCCTAAACTGGAGACCAAGCATTCATTGTCCAAGACTATGGGGGACATTTGTCATTCAAGTCACTTCGCCCTCATGTCAACAAATACTTTAACCAACAGAAAAATGTCTATACAGTTTTGGGTATTTGCCACATATTTTCTATGAACTTTATAAACTGAGAATGTAGTTCATAAATTTACTTCATTCCCAGAACAAAAATCCCATATTTTCAACTTACTTTCATATTTATAAAAGGAAAACAAGATTTCATTGTCTACCTACAAAATGTTGAACACGTAAAGCTCAACTTTAATGTTCTGTGAAAGAAGATGTCAGACTAATTTTTTTTTGCTCAATTTAACTATTCCTTTTTAGGAAATTGATCAGACATTCTGATGTCATGAAGATATATTTATTCTAAATTGACTATTTTTTATCATTGAGTTAAATGTAAATAATTCTGAAATGATAATTATTTGCTCTTTACCCTAATTATATCAACATCTAGGCTAAAACTGAATTTTCTTTCCCTTATTTTGACAGATAACAGCTTTGATTTTCATTTTGCACATAATTTTTATGCAAACAAAAGTATAAGGTATTATGTCGTCACACTTAGTCACAATTTACCCACTATAAATTTAGTTTCAGGGTATTTTTGTATATGTATCATCCTGACAGACATATTTAAGGCATGATTTTAATATTTTTATACTGTTTTCATATGAAGTAGACTTGACTTTCTTGTACCCACTATGAGATTGAAAGGCCAGTCACTGTCCAAGTACCTTAGAATACACCTCTCTTGTTGACACACAATCCAAGTTTAAGGCATCTGTCTGACTTGTTTAATTTCCTAGTCTTTCTGGTAATATTTTTGTTTTGATATTATTTCTGTCAAACTTATAATATGCTTCGTATGCATCAAAATTTCATCATCAGTTACAGCCTTCAAAATCATTAGGAACCCACTGATCATGGAAAATATGGAAACAAAGAAACAAGAGTATTCTATGTTGATGTTCATGGTTTCACACACACTTTTCCTGGGAGCTATTTTAATTTTAAAACTTAACAAAAGAGAAAGCGAGGCTAGAGAATTATTCACCAGGAGGTACGTGAAGGCTACCAGGCATCAGCTAATGACTTGCTCTTAGATTAGGCTGAACCTGGGTCACAAAGGTAAGCATCTTGCTATTATTCGGCCAACTTTATATCATTCAAGTCAAGCTTTTAAAAAAGGACATTTCAGATGTTGACTTTTGCTTTCCCCAGATGCATGTGATCTTTGGAGGAGAAAAGGACAGCATTAGGCCCTTGGTGCTGGTATTTTCATGTCTTTCTCAAAGCTGCAGCCATGCTGTGTCCCTTGGAGATGTTCTTTTACCGGACTGTCCCCCAATGAAACTAGGTCTTGAAGTGTCAATGGCATCAAGAGAGATGATAAGACGCCCCTCTAAATCTGCCTCTGGTTGATGTTAGTCCTGCTGGCCCTGTGGATTCTGGTCATAGCTGCCAACTTTCTCTTTGAAACTTCTTCCTTTTCATTATGTTTAGGTACCTCTCAAGTCACTGAGCTTTGGTCCAGACTCAAAATCAAATTTCTTTCTTCTTGTCTCTCCCTGACTGATCTCAGAGATATTACAAAGTGCATTAAATCTCCAAAGAGAGACAGGACTTGAAAGTGCTAACTTCACTTTTGTGTTAACTCACAAAAGTCAGTATCTCCGACTGATCACATATGAAAGAACCCTTAAAAAGAACAGTATCACATTAAAAAAAAATTAAAGCATTGAAAGTTCTCTTCTGGGTCTACCTTCTTTTAGACTCTTCATCCTGATGTAATGGTGGGGGTAGGTAGGTGGAAACTTCACTTAAAAATTAATGATTAGCAAATTTGGAAAATTTTAAAGTATGTCTAGGTATTTTTTTGCTCTGCCGGAGTTACTGGCGGTATATGTGTTTGATCTATTTAACTAATTCTAATTATTTGAGAAGAGTATTTGAATTTGAGAAATGAATCTCTTTACCACTGACTCCTATAAAGTGATTTTTAGTGATAATACTAATGATAGATTTACAAAATTATATCATTTTAAAAATATAAAATTAGAATTATTCCTTTAGAAAAGGTTGATCCTATCTTTAATCCTCATAAGAAACCTAAAGACTAAATGATGGTGAGGTTTTAAAAAAGAAAAGAAATTAAAAAAGATAAGAAATGAGAATATTCTGAGAGTTATGACTGAGGTCTAGAAAGCTCTCAGGTAAAAAGGATATTAACTTTAAGATGTTAATCAGGGAGCATGAACTTCTTGAAGACAAGGTAGAATAAAGCTCAGTAAGTTTAAGCAGGTTCAACTTTATCAAGATAGCATCTGTTTGCAGTACTTGTATTAAAGAGATAGCATCCAGACATAGTCAAAGTGTTCTTCCAACATATTGCATAATTCCAAGAATTTTTTATTTTAATTTTTAATATCAAGATAAAACAGCGATCCTTGACCTCCTGTATTATGAAGAATTATTAATGTACGGAAAGTTATGTATAGACATTATTTTCAATATTTTTCCCATCACTTCAATTTCTCCAAACTAGCTTTTCTGATATGGGAAATATTTACTTAATTTGAAAATGTGAGTACATGTTATTTTCTGATTTACTTTTTATATCCTCTTAAGATGAACACTATAAAAAAAGGAAACAGAGACAACAAACTTGTGATGTAATGTATATCTGATATATTTAATGTGAAAATTATTTTTGATTTTCAACTAACCTTTTGTACAGAATCATTTCACACATAAGAAACTCAAAACAAGTCTACAAAGTAATCCTTCTTTGGGAAGTTTTATGACTGTTATAAAATTGATATTTCCTCTTCTCTTCTTTGGTGTTAAGAGAATGTTAAAACCCTTAACTGTACCTAGAGGCAATATTAATAAGAGTATATTTATCATATATACCAACCTTTAAACTTTGAATACTATTGAAAAAAACAGATATTACACGTAAGCTTAAGAGCTCTATGGCTAGAGTTGTTAGACAGGGAGTGACAGGGCATAAGGGTTTAGTTAATAACTCAGGGTTCCCTACTCAGAGTACTTGACAACTTAAATTTGATTTTCAGATATAGAAACATATTTTTCTAAAATTTGCTTTCTAGTCTATTCATTTGCAATGATTTTGTTTTTCAGATAAGCAGCAGTGCACGTCACTGGATGGCTCTCCAGATGATTGGTAAGGTAGATTCAGAATTATACTAAAATTCTGTATATCCTTCACTAATAAATTACATGTATCATATATAATAAAAGAACTCAAATGTTAGCATATTATGTGTAAATTTAATGTATAAGTTAATTATATTATTAGTTATTTTATATTATTTATATTATAAGTAAATGGTTAATGTCATTAAACACGTAATTTATATTATTTTGTAAGTAAAAATATGTCCATCTAGTTTCTTAAGTAAATTATGAATCTCACTTAAATGGTGACCATAATGGTAGAAAAGGAAGCAAAAAGCTTTGTAACAAAGATTTTACTTGAGAAGCTACTTACTTCTTTTGATGCGTGCAACTTACTAATTTGATCTGTGTTTCTCATAAATACCTATTCTTACCAGAATGAATAATTATTAGCCAATATCTGGTGATCATTGTTCAATGATGAATATTACTTGACACACCAATCACATTCACTAATCCTCATAAGAGGTACATGGTAAAGACAAGCATACAATCGTTTCAAGCTAATGATTCTGCATATAGAAAAGCCAAAAAATATTTTCAGCAATACAAGTCTCACATATGTTTATGTCGGAGGCAATGCCTTAACCATGCTCAAATGTGGCTCCTATAAACATCTGCAATTATTTCTCTTTTTATCTTGGACATCTATTTCTTTCTCGCTCCATTTTCATCTTCAGAGGGAAACAATGAGTTGACAATGAAAACTGGAGTTTACAATATGAAATTTCTATTTTTCCAAACAAGCTGGATAAAAACGACAAACTAACCTCATAGCGTACTGTGGTTTGTCCTTCGTATGGTTTCAGACCTCATGCTGAGGTAACTTAAACAACTTGCCAAGATTACTAAAGTAAGCCAATGGCTGCATCATTACATGGCTACGTTCTTTTTTCTCTAAAAAAGTTACCTTTGAAAAATCTAGCCTTTAAAATTTCCTTCAAGATATGGAGTAGGGTGCATTGGGATATTGTGTGGAAATACATGAAACACTTTGTGATCCACTTAAATTGTTAGAGCTTCCATCTTTATTGTTATGTATAACAGAGAAAGAAAAGCATCTTATCATTATTTCAGTGTAGATATCTGCAAAGAGAGAAGCGAAACCAGCACAGAACTCAAGGTGAACTTCAGCTCCAGAAAGAAAAACACTGAGATGAACTAAAATTTTTATCAGGTGTATTCAGCTTTATACAATAAATTAATTAACTTTTAAAAATGAATTAACACAGATGTCCTATCAAACTCTAAAGGAAACACAGATAGGGTTCTATCAAGTGCTTTTATACTCATTTATAAAAATATGAATAATTCTTTTGAACATGTGAAGTCCTATAAAGGAACACACGTTAAATTAAAACAATATATTAATTGCTCTCAATCCAAACACTCTTTTCCATAACACGTAATATATTTGAGGGTTAAGATGCTATTTGTACCTAGTATTTTATGGAAAATAGGAGGTGAGGAGCATACACACGCAGGGAATTTCTTTGAGCGAATAAGAAATGTGTCCAGGACTCCTGTGCACACTTGCTGGTGGCAATATCCCTTTTCATAGCTAGTCCCTCATATGTTACCTTTAGGAGTTGAACCGATTACTTGATAAAAAAAAATGTAAAATTAAGGAAACTTTGTATTAACTATCTTAAAGGTTTATTACCCTTTTTTAAGTTGTCTTTATTTTCTGGTTTCGGAAGCTCATATTATTCAGTTCATACTGATATTAACTGGGCTGAAATTTTACTTTTCAGCTGATGATTGAAATGAAAGCACGTCAACTTAATAATCATTGCACCAAGACATTTTACTCTGATGATATCAGTGAGGAATTTTATATTGTTTTGCTTTGTGTTTTATCTTTTAAAGATCTGTTTTGAAAGTGATTCTATGACCCTGAGAACTCTATAGAACAAAACTTAAATTTTTGACTCTCTTTCAGACTTAAATGTCTTTTCTTCCTAGCTTATTTACACTTTCAAACGCTTTATTCTTTTGCTGTGTCTGTTTTCTTAACGGTACACTGCCCTCCAACACACACAGCATACACATACGCTTGCCCCTGGACATATGGATGCAAATGTATTAACTGATGTTGGGATAAAAGGCTTAAGGTGAGATACGAAAAGGCTCCATGAGCAGTGAGCAGGTTTTTGTTTTAATTTTCTTTTTATTTTATAGTCAGTCTTTCAGGTACCCCTGTTCGAAGCATATTATGTAATACAGTTGCCTTTGACTTTGTTGGTTACCCTTTCAAATGGAGAGGAATAATTAATACACAGCCATTGAGTGACACAAATATGGTCCCGGTTGCATTGTTGAACGGGCTAAATAATTTAAAATGCACAGAGGACTCTCTAATACTTGGTGGGGGAGGGAAAACCATACCCATTTTGAGGGCACAGAGAATGGGGGGGGTCTTGGCTTTTTTGTTTCTATTGAATGCATTTGGGCTGTACAGCTGGGAAGGGCATTCCTATAGGACTTTAAAGGCAAAGTAGAAAAATGACATAAAAGCCTTGCTTGGATTTGATTGATGCACTCTCATATTTGAAGTTCACTGAGAGCTTTGTGCTCGAAGGCCCGGGTCACTCTATCCAGTGCTCTAATGAGACTGTGTGAGAACATGTCCAGCGCTGGAGACCTTGCTTTAATCAGAGATTGGAAAACACTCCTGACTGATAGGCTCCAGAGCCGGACCTAAACAGAAAATAACATGGTCAATTTGGCCTCGGAAGGTGGGTTGAGCAAATCTTTGTGATGTATTGGAGCATTTGCCGAGTGCAAGTGCACGTGGGGTGGCTCCTATTTCTGTCGGCAAATACAAATTTTTCACTCAGCAGGCATAATCAGAGCTAACTCGAGAGGAGAAATAACAAAAACTCAACAGCCCTTAGCAACTCAGCATGGCATAGAGGGTTTTAAGATTTGAGCATTTTATCTCCATCAGTATGAAAATGTATGAGAAAATCTGAACTCCGAGCGTGCAAATAAACACGTTTAACACGTTGTAAACCGTGTTTCTCCTGGTCCTGTGCTGGGAACATTCATTTGTTTTCTTATGAGTTTCCCTTAAAGTTTTTAATGTTTTTTTTTTTATAATGTGAACATATTAACCATAACATAATTTGGATGACCTGAAGATAGAGCAATCAGCATGTCTCTGTGGATTCCTTATATCCTATATTTTGTGTTGAAAGCAATGAATGACATACGCAGAATGACAGGGGCAAATATAATTCCTGTCCAACTTACTGGGAACCCGAATGGAGACCTGAGTCAGAAACACATTTAGAATTTACTTACAGAAAAGTCATCTTAATAATTCAGTCATGAAAATAACTAATCAAGTTTAAATAACCTGAGTTATATTTTTTTTCTAGTTACACAAATCATGCATGCTAAATAAATGTTGTTAAAATAACAAAAAAAATGTACTTTATCATCAGAACTAGGACCCTTTAAAAATAAGACATTGCTTCTATTAATAAGGAAGGAAGCAAACTGAAACATTATAACATTATCTGGTGAAACTACTGTTTAGTATTCTACATACAGAAGATTTTGTGTGTGTGTGTGTGTGTGTGTGTGTGTGTAGGGGTTAATTGTGGATGTGTTTGCATCTGCACCTGAGAACAGAATTGATGTTAGATGTCCTCCTCAATATCTCTCTAAATTTTTATATGAAGACTGGGCCTCTCACTGCCTGTTCAACTAGACTGGCTAATGCAGGCTGGGAGGACCTTCCTGCGAGCACTCTGCAGGACTGCAATGAGGAGAAGCCAGAAATGCAGCTGCAACTGAGACGCTCGACGCTTTGTGGGTCCTGTGGTTATGACTCAAATCCGCATGCTCACTTAGGAAGTCTTTCATCAACCGAGTCATTGCCCAGGAGCAGGCCTTTCCGCCTCCATGTGCGCGGAACTTGAAGTGACACAGACTCTGCCTCAGAAACTCTACAGAAACACGATTCCCTCAAACTGTTTTGCACACTAGGCAACAGTGTACAGTTTAGTTCTTCTAAGAGCATGAAGGAGTTTCTATGCTTTATCAATTTACTATCAGTTAAAATATTAGAAGTGATTGTGCATCACGATTTAAGAAAATATTAATAAGTACTTTCCCCTCATATTTCCCACCTGACTCTGCAGGAACTAGAGTGACAATGGCACTCAAAAGACCATCATCTAGATCTAGTTTCAGGGTACTAAAACATTTTCATAACTAGAAAATATTACATCTCCATACCAAGACAAAAAAAATCAAGAAAATTTCATTTCTCTCCTATTTTCCTATGCTCATTCTATTTTCCTCCAAAACCATTGGAAATAAGGAAATGAGCGAAACTTCCAAATCAGAGGAATTGCCTCTCATTCTTAGGGAATCAAGAAGAATTAATGCCGCATAAGTTTTGAACCAAATACTTTAGTCAACATTTACTTCACCATGCTTTGCCAAGACATTCTCACTTTTGCTTAGATTGGTGTTCAGAGGACAGAAAAGTTATTTACTAAAAACTAAATTGTTTAACCCCCATCTCTTGTTTCCTTCTCTCATATTTTCTTGTTTAAATAATGTGTAAAAATTAACCTGAGATTAGTATATCTCATAAACCAAATAATTCAACTTTTGTCATTTTATGTAATATAATTTTCATAAATGTTATTTCATAAACTGAAATTTTGTTGAATAAGTCAAAAATATAAACATATTAAAATATAAATGCATATTATATACAACTATATGACTATACAATTATACAAACACACAAAAAATTACTATTCAATAATGTTGTAAATATTTAATATTTGTCTATAAAATAGATTTTTAACCAACATTGCCATTTTCAAGTCTCTAGACTTAATGAACTGTCAGGTACTTTTAATTTTTAAGCAAGGCTCTGTTTACTTGAAATGCTCTTGTTTAAAAGTGAGATATAAAATTTTCTGTAACTTTGAAAGATACTAGTATTGTTAGAGATTAGTGAATCATGGACTCGATAAAATGATATAAAAACCAGCATACAAAATATCCTAATAGTCGGATTGAACATACAGGGAGTGGTAGAGAATTTACTTAGCACAGAAAATGTTCTATGATCAATTCCTTTTTTATTGATTTTTATTTCTCTGCTCCCCTCCCTGCCCCCCCCCTCTCTCTCACTCACACACACACACACAAACACACACACAGAAAGGGAGAGGGAGAGAGAGAGGGAGATGGAGAGAGAGAAAGATAGAGGCAGAGAGAGACAGAACAGAAAGAAAGAGATAAAAGCAAGAAAAAGGAAGAATAAAAAGAAGAAATCAAAGATATAGTGCTGTTAAATGGTTAGATGAATAAAACTTTGTTTATGCATGGTCTTACTTTGTGGTATTATGTCCCCAAGTTTTGGCAAATAGTAAGTTGGCACCTATAAACAAATTAACTCTACCATAGAAATAATTTGATATAATTAATGTGACTTTCAGTTATAACTACTCCCTTCCTCTTTTGAATTGAATCAAGATTAATACTAATTTTTTTCAATGCTGCCTTTTAAGTGGTAGTCAGAGTGCTGTTTTTCAAAGTCAGGGTAACAAAATGATTTTGAGTATGGTCACTTCTTCTATGTGAGTTATTTCTCTGAACCGTCTGTGGTCTTCTGTCCATTCTCTATGTGGTTGTCAGAGGAATTGTTTAACATTTAAATATGTTTTCATTATTAATTTGCTGATAAAAACATTTGTTAGCTGTCTACTATTGCCAGATGAATATGGATGATAACCTTTATATAGAACAAACATCCTTATAAATCTCTCATTTTCATATGTTTTTTCATTTGTATTATAACATCAATTCATTTTTAAAATATATATGATCTTCCCAACCTCATTTTTATAGTGAAAATAAATAAATTTTAGTAAATCTATTCATGTCCTTTGTATCATTTCTCAACATTTTCTCAGCTTATGAAAGGCTGGAAGAGAATCTCTCCTGCCAGCAATAGGAACTTACTCAGTTACTATTAATAATTACTTCATCATTATTAATGGTTGCCCCATTATACCTACCAATTTATTTAATATCATGTGATTAAAAACTTCTTTGACTTTGTTCCAAGTGTTAAACAAAACTTAGATTTAGTTCATTGAAGCATATTAGGTAGACACTGTTGATTAATTTATGAATCAGTCATTTGAGAATCCAAACCAAGTTGGAATAAGTGGTGTTTATCTAGCCAATGTTTCCAAGGCCCTGGCCTTAGCCCCCAGATTTGTAAAAAGAAAAAAAATGTTAACACTTGTTACAATTATTTGATATTGATCTTAAAAGGACACCCATTTCTGTCTTGTCAACTATATTTATTTGAAAACAAAAATCCTAAGTAATCACTCACCTTCACTTAAATGAGGTATTTTAAAACTAAGTTAATCATTTCAATAGAAACCTTCAGTTAGGTAACTTTCATAGTTTTCATCTGAATACATACACATTAACTTGTCTCCATTCTCCCTATATTTTAAAATAAACTATATTATCAAGAGGGCATGAGAAAATGGCAGTCGCTCATTTCCATAAAGTGATGGGAGAGTGATGCTTGAAGATGGCTTAGTAACTACACTGGTACTCACTAGCAGAGACATTTACTTAACAACTACAGTTACATATCATCCCTTGCTACATTGGTACTCACTATCAGAGGCATTTACTTAGTAACTACAATTACATAGCAGCTCTTGCTACATTGATACTCACTAGCAGAGACATTTACTTAGTAACTACAGTTACATAGCATCCCTTTCTACATTGGTACTCACTATCAGAGGCATTTACTTCCAGCCCCATCCCCCCCAAAACACATCTGAAAGTTTATACATTGACAGTCATGAATATAATATGCAGCATTTTTTCTTAAATAATTTATACAATAATTAAATATATCTGCCATGCCTCATCCACCCATTCATATTTGAGGTTCAAAACTTATTTCCTGTATGTGATGTAATGTTTAAACATTTAACGGATGCTTTGCTGGATATATTTATCTCTGCAACTTTTTCCACAATAAAATTTATAAGAAAAACATTTATATAACAATGAGAATTATTGAATGAACATGAACGTGAATATCAACTTTGTTTATATTCAGCTCCCTAAGATGTAAATGTTATCAAGGATATAGAAGGTCACAGGAATAAGTCTATCTCATGAACCATATTACAGTTGAGGAAAATACCTAAACTCATAGTAAGTTATTTTATCAATTAAAAGAAAGATGTAAGTACTTTTAAAGGACAGAAGTCATATGGAAATATCAATGAAGAAAATATTGAAAAGTAAAACCTTTGAGAAACTTGTATATAAGAATATGTTAAAGGCAAGTGACTAGGGTACTCTGCGAGATCAGCAAGTACTTCTAACTTCTGAGCCATATCTTCAATCCCTATAAATATTTTTATGTAAAACTTTTTTTTTCTATGATAAGAAGGCAGGTAATTAAGTAGACATTTTCTTGGGAGGGAAAATTGCCTAGTACTGACAACAGAGATAAAAATGACATTTATTTGGTCAATTCATATACAATTCCATCCTCAAGTTTGTTACCTTAGCACAAAGCACCCGCTGCTTTTCTAGCTCACACACCTGGTGTCTGCGGGCAAAGAACGAGAGAAAGTTGACGGTCACATCGACAGTCTTAAAACTGATTTTGCTGAATTTTTTTTTTTTTTTGTTTTTCGAGACAGGGTTTCTCTGTGGCTTTGGAGCCTGCACTGGAACTAGCTCTTGTAGACCAGGCTGGTCTCGAACTCACAAAGATCCGCCTGCCTCTGCTTCCCGAGTGCTGGGATTAAAGGCGTGCGCCACCACCGCCTGGCAGCTGAGTATTCTTTAAGAGGAAATTTCACTATTGCATAGTCAGTCCATTTAATGCAGCATTCCTTTGCTCTCTCAGTTAATAAGACTTATGGAAAGATTAATCTTCAGGTTTGTGGAAGGTGACTGATAAGCCTTCATTTGGTTTCTGGAGAAAACACTACAGAAATCAGAAAAGAAAATGAAAAGTGTGTTCACCATGTTCTTTGAAATCTTCTGAAAAGAAGCAGAAAACTAGGACAAATGGGCAGTTTTGTTTATGGTTGGAGAGGAGGGCGCTAACCCTTCCACTCTGATAGTGAATTCTAAGGCTGGTCAGAGCTGATCGCTCGCACTCATCCGCAGAGCTTGCCTACAGAAGTCAAGCACCCGCTGTCTCTTCACTTGCCGTTCTCACAGTCCAAAGAGCTGAAATTCCAACAAAAGATTTTTAGTCTTTTTCTCCTCTTTTTCTTCCTCCATTCCATAAAGGATGTGTTAAAATTTGTTGTGTTGTCAAATACCAGACTGTCATGCTTGGTTCATCTTTCCTTCAAAAATGTCACAGTAAATACTGTAAGTGACCCAGGAAGAGACCCTGGTGTTAGCTGGTGAGATTCCCCAGCAAATGGTGTAAGTGCCCCAAAAGAGACAGACAGACCCTGGTGTTGGCTGGTAAGAGTGCCTTGGGAAAAAACAAAACAAAACAGAACACCTACAACGATGTTCAGCTGAGATCAGACTCGTTATTCAGTAGCATCAGAGAAAAGCAGTTTGGTGTGTAATTGCTTTGGTTAATGCTTTTTTTAAATCATTTTTTCCCTTTTGAAAAAGAGTTTGTTCTTATAAAATGGTGGGTTTTATCTGATACACGATGTGACAGGATGAGAGCCATAACAAAGAAATATCAGCTTGCAATTTTCCTACTAAATTTATGCTAAATATTTCTATTTAAATGCTCCATTTGATAAATTTAGAGTTGCTCAGTTTCTTTGAAAATTGGATGACTGTTGTGAAGATTTGATATGTATAATAATTTCAATAGTATTAAAAATATTTAAACTTGAGAAGGAAGGAGTTGAAATACATGATTTCTCTTCTGAAGGAAAGGAACTTGGGCTTTTAAAATCAAGGGTGTTGGGGGAACCCAAGGTCTAAGTGTCCTGCAAATTATTTCAAATGCTGGGTCTTACTAGGCCCTAATAATCAGGGTGCCTGTTTTTCCACTGATGTTAAATTTATCAATATCTTATGATTCATTCCATAATTCGTTAGGTATTTAAATGTTGCATAACTTTAGCAAAGGATGAAAGGAAAAGAAAAAGAAAGAAAAAAGCATAAAGCTCTCCAATTCTATTCCTTAAATTAAAACTGCTGTGGAGAGGATTTTGAAGATTTTCTGTAACATGCCTTGAGTAGTAACCAAAACTCTCAAGTCCACCGAGATTTCTTGTTTCTTTTTAGAAAAGAACAACAAATTAACTGCCTCCCATTCTTGATCTTTTCCTTTAAAACCATGGCTGGTCAGATTTCAGCTTGTTGTTTCAGAGTGGTCTTCTTTTAGACGCTGGAGCTGCCTATGAGAGGGGAAGCTCCCCCTCTAGTGTTCATTGCACATGACATTATTCTGCCCAAAAATGAGGCAGGATTCCCTGGTTGTTTTTAATTTCCTTTGGAAGGACAAAACTTAGAAAGGTGTTTTGCAGATTTTTAAAGGTGTAAAACAGCACAAACGATATATTCTAAGTTTCAGAACTTGATCTATTTAAGCACATCTCAGCACTCCTAGAAACTCTTGTTGTGCAGCATTATAGACCATGTGATTTCAGGAGACAAGATGGATTTAAGAGGCAAAGACCCAGACAAAACAGCTCTCCAGGCTGCAAAAACTGATGTCTATTTATGAAAAAAATTACTTTTTCACTGAAAGTTGACGCCAAGATTTATATTTGTAGACAAATTACAAATGAAGGCACAGAATATGGGTTAGCATGATAGCAAGACCCAAAATATAGTTTTATTGCCAGACTTTAAGAAAGACCAGAGAAGGGAGTCAACTCCATTATTTAATGGTACAGGGACCTATGTAAATAATCTTCTGTAATCTATAAGTTTTATCATTAACATTCCTAACACAGACCTATTCTCCCTCCATAAAATAAATGCAATAGATACAATGATAGTTTTTGTTTGTTGGCCAAAGGTGAAAGGTTCAACAGCTTCATTGAATCTAGTTGTGAAACTGTAGTGGGAATTTATCCAGAAATTACTATGCAATGGAAAATTAGAGAAAGGAAAACAAAGAAAAAAATAACAGGATAAAATGTAAAATAAACAAAAACCTGAAATAGCTCTGAGGTTCAACTGCACAGTTGGTTACCAAACTGATATATCTAAAAATCTACATCCATTCATTTACATTTATCCACTGACTCTGATTGTGAATTGAAGGAAAGAAAACATGCATTAAATGCTTTAGAGAGGGTAGTGACCTAATATCTCAGCAACTATTTCAAAAGGATTGTTTACATCTTAAAAGTCCACCAAATTTGTTCAAAATTTGAATTGGAAATGATATGTCCTCATTACTTTAGGAGAGGCCTTAATTTTTAATTTTGTTCAAAAAAAAAACAAGCTATGGAGCAATGTTTTCCTTAATATTAGTGATAATGAACACCTGCATAACCAGAATTTTCGCTTGTTCTAAGTTAACATACTTCTTTATGACAATGTCAGCATTTTACAAATATAAAAAGATAAAGATGGCCACATAAACACAAAGGAGATGTATTTTTATTTGTTTACTTTTTAGATGATGCCTTGCTTTCTAGACCAGTCTGGTTTCAAACTCATAGAGATCTGACTTTCTCTACCTCCTGAGTGTTGAGATTAAAGTTATATGCCACCACACTCAGCAGAGACCAATATTTTTAAGATATACAATTTCATATTCTTTGATAGCTAAAATTACATTTAATCTTATTATTGTCAATAGGCATACAGTAGTTTGTTGTAGGAGGGTTCTTCTGTATTTCTGTGCTTTCATTGGCTAATAAAGACACTTTCTTGGCCTTTTGATAGGGCAGGACTTAGATAGGCAGGGAAAACAGAACAGTATGCTGGGAAGAAGACTGGGTCAGGGAGAGCCGCCATGAAGCTGTCAGGGTCAGACATGCTGTATCTTCCCGGTAAGCCCACTACCTCGTGGTGACTTACAGA
>JAQHUG010000173.1:588968-607448 GCA_028555095.1 Dicrostonyx torquatus | reverse complement strand
TTTGAATGAATACAGTTTGTGTGTAATTATTTCGGGTACAAGCAACTGGTGCAGGCCGGCAGCTGGGGGCTGGGAGCTGGGCTGCGACCCTCTGCACCTCTTACAACAGTAGTTGCTTATCATTTTATAGACCTACATATGTTCATAAATCTACTTACATTCTTTTAGGGGTTTAAAACCAAATTAATCCATTTTTATATAATAAAACAATCTAGGTAGATTTTGTAATGATGAAAACTATCTGTGGAAACGTTATTACTTGGTTATTGTTATTTTTCTTCTTCTTAGATGTTCAGCACAACCTTCAAAGAGTCGCGTTAGAACACTTGGTGCTTAACTTCCCCTGTTTCCAATTTTCTGGCTCTATGCTTTGTTAATACCTTTGTATTGATCTCCTTAAAAGTTTACGTGTCTTTTTAAAAGGTCATCATCTCTGAACTTGTAAGACTAGGTGGTTAGGATAGCCTTAGATGCCCCTTTGAAGGTCTAAATGACTAATGTAGTCTGTGTGTCCATGAGTTTGAGCTTTGTAGATCACAGTGGAAATACAATAATGAACCTAAGTAGTTTCTGTGGAATCAACTCTCCTCTGACCTTGTGTGAGATCGTACACATTCTCCTCTCTGAGTATATGATTGACAGGAGTACTTACTTTTCAAAGACATGCCGTATGCTAGAATATATTGGCAGAAACTCTCAACTGAGGGATGGCACAAATAAAAACGACTTTCTTGGCTTCATATTTTTACAGAGTTCCCTAAGTAGTTGACTCACAAAAAGTTCAGACTATCAGCCAATTCTCGAAGTAAATAAAATACTATTTATTGTGGAAAAGTCGAATTTTATGAAAGCTCTATACCTCAAGTTCTAGTTGCGAAATTTCAATTTAAGTCGTATATGGTATCTATGAATACTGATGTGAATGCCCGGGAAGCTGAAACATGAGGGATGGAATGCCTTTGAGACCGGTCCTCTCTAAAAGTCACATTCACTTTGAAAAGAACAAAATCAAACGACAGTTTAAAAAAATCAAAATTCTACTATAAAGAAAACCGTAGTTGATGTCAGCTTGACTGAGTACAATTGTGAATGGTCACAGTGCATTACAAAGGACAGGAGACAAATGTCTATCCTTTGAAGTGCTTACGGAAGGGTAAGCCCACACACAACATTAGCTAAAGAAAACTCAACTCCAGAGAATTTTTGGAGATTTGTAATTCTGAATGATATATGTGATGGGATTATGAAATATAAGAACCAGAAAAGACCTAGAAGATATCTCATGTTGTTTGTTTAATTTTTCAAGTCATTGTTATAGTAAAACTTAGAAAAAGAGATTGTCATCTAAAGGTCATCTGGATAATTAATTGTTTTTTCTGTACTAAATGCAGTTCTAACTTAACACTGAATTTTGGCCATGCTCTTAATGGTCTGAAGACAACTTGCATTTTTCTCCAGAAATAACAAAAACATTAGGTGAAGTATAGCATATATTTGTGTTCTTCAAGGAGGTAGGAAAACACTAGGTATGGGGGGATCCCCAGCATTCGTGAGGCTGATACAGGGCGGTTCTAGGGCAACAGGATCTACATAGTGAGTTTCAAGGTGTTCTGAGCTAAATAGAGCAAGGCCTTCTCAACTAAGTGACTAAATAACTGACAGACTGACCATACTAACTCATTAATAATTAATAAATAATCATATTAATAATTAATAATTAATTATATTAATAATTAATAATTAATTAAGCCATTAATACTCAAACAAACAAGTTGGAACAAAAGAGCAAGCAATGAAAGTGCTAGTAACTCTATTCGAGGAGAGGTTATGTAAACAAATGTGTTAGGAGGGGCAGCAAGAGTCCTCTTTATATCCTTAGAATGCTGAGTTTTTAACCTTCGCTAAAATAATAGCCAGTAACACATAATTTTATTAAGGATGGAAATTAAAGATCAAAAATAATCAATGACCAAATGTAATATACCTCTTAGGGAAAGAAGATCAAGCTACCTGTTCTCTTGGGTGCTATCTGCCTTTAACACGAAGTTGTAGGAATTATGAAATTCAAGGAAACAGATTCTATCATTCATGGTGAGACTTTTTGGTCAAGTGAAAAGTTTAAATTGTTTTGTTATTCTATTTTGTGATGTGAGGATCGACTCAGAACATACTAGGCAAGTTGTCTCCCACTGTGCTCCACTTTCACGGGCTTCTTTTCTAAAATAGCCAAGCTTTTATCAGTGGTCAGATAGGAATAGACAGCTTTACAACTTTTTAATGCATGAAAGAGAGTTTACAGAAAAGTGAGACCAAGTCAACAGCTTTCATAGATATCTTTAATATTCTGCACACCTGATGCTGTGTCCCCCTTTCCTGAAGATGGAGCACGCATGACTCTCCAGAATCCATATATTACTATTTAGTCACAGTATCAAGTGATGTGATAATATTCATACCTGAACTTTTGAGAGGTGCTTAGGCCATGATATTGGAATCTTATCAAATTGGTTAATATAATTATAAAAAAGCAGCTATGGACTATTAAGCCAATGCAAAGAAATTGCCCCTCCTAAAAAGGAAAGGAAACCTCACACGAACCAAATCCTGCTTTCTCTGTGAGCTCACACTTTGACCTCCACAAATGGAAGAAATAACTGCTCCTTAAGAAAGAACCCACATGAGTGTGATAGCAGAATGGTTTGAGACAACCTTTGTAAGACAGTATAGGAGTTACTTTTCTGTTGCACTGGTAAAATCAGCATGGAAATTTATCAAAGAAAAGGTTGATTTTTCACTTACAGTGTGGGAGAGTTAGAGTCTGTATTGGCAGAGATGGCATGGCAGCTGTAGTAGGCCTGGGCTTCAGGAGCAAGATGAGTAACCCTTATATCTGTAACCACAGCAAAACTGCAGAGAGAGCAACTGGAAATGGAGTGAATCTTTACACTCCCAAGTTATAAACAAGCCTTCTGTGTCATGATATTGAGAATAAAATAGCCACACCCCACGGTACAGAATAGAAAGTAGGAAAGAGACAGCATCATTAACAACTGAAGATGGAAATATTTACTGTTACATGTATTTTTCCTGAGTGCCTAAGTTTTATTTGGTGCTATTTACATAATTTTACCTACATGAATATATGGAACAGATGAGTGCTGTTTTCATGAAGCTTAAATAGTAGTTGTCTCCAATTAGAAAGCATTAGGAAAATGAGAATGCTTACAAATAAATATCAAAATACAAAAATTGTTCATAAGAAGACACTGGGTCTGTTGTATTCGATAAAAACCTAATAATAGAAAAAAGTGAAGGAGAAATACAGAATTTATTTTGACAAGGAAATTTTGTCTTGATCTCAGAAAATTTTATAGAGGAAAACCCGAAGTTAGTAAAAAGAAAATACTAAGGTGTTCACATGGCACCTTATAGAGATTTAATCCTGTAAGAAAATATGGAGAAAACTCTCACCTGTTAGGGTTTGTGACTTCACAGGCTTTTTACTTTCCTTCTGAAGTAGAAACACTACAGAAGAAATAATCGTCACTGGATCTACATTTAAAACCAAGTTTATAAACACCAGGGTTATCCCAGAACCAAGAAAGCCTGCATTAAAAATGACTCAAACTAGTATGCTCTTGAGGTATAATTGAAAGCACTCTGGAAGTTGATATATCTATATCTATCTACAATATCTATATATATATTGTTTTATTATTTTGAGACAGGGTTTCTCTGCCTAACACCCTTGACTATCCTGGAACTTCTCTTAGACCAAGCTTGCCTCAAGCACAGAGAGATCCTCCTGTCTCTGCCTTCCAAGTGCTGGGATTAATGACATGTACCACCACTGTCCGACAGCATCACCTTCGTGCAAGGCTTCTCCTATAAACGTTGTGAAGGTGACTCAAGCATTTGATCCCATCATACTTTAAGTGCTGCGTCTTCAGTTCACGTCATTCACTCAGTATTTGAAGAATGTCCAGGGAGCCCATTAGTAACCCAACTTCCTTCTCGTTGTGAAGTTTACATATGAGGATAGATGCTAACCAATAATACATGGGAATTAGTGAGCAGACAAAATAACTAATATTATGGAAGTTTGAAAACGCTAGGAA
This sequence comes from Dicrostonyx torquatus, assembly GCA_028555095.1. Lineage (NCBI taxonomy): Eukaryota > Metazoa > Chordata > Mammalia > Rodentia > Cricetidae > Dicrostonyx > Dicrostonyx torquatus. The sequence continues at coordinate 603,330 of JAQHUG010000173.1, read as the reverse complement.
AGATCAGTATTTGAAGCCTCGGTTGTACCATGGTAGCTGGTAGCCATAGCTCTGTATTTGATTGCACAATATTATTCAATTTGACAAGGGCACATCCAATGATTTTCCTTAGAACTTCAACCTGAATACAATGAGGTGCCAATGTTTCCTCTAAGGAATGATGGTGCACCCCAAATTCTAGTACTTTAGAATGCTGTTTCATATGTCTAGATGTATAGTGTATAATATGATGAATACTACATAGTTAATGAGATTTGAGAGAGGGGATAAATGCAAAAATGATACTATCACATAAGACACTTCGGTGTCACAATAAAACTCATAAAGAAAGAAGAAATGAAGATGCAAAAGGTCTCTAAAAATCAGTAGAAGAAGCAAAGCAGAGGATCTGTTATGAAATGAATTCTTTCATTTAGGTATCAAATGAACTGAACAGTACTGTACATATAGCATCAAGTGCTAGCATGGTCTAGCAGGAAAAGTGGAGAAAGAAAACATCTTTCTTCTATTGCTTATAAATGAGCTGTTCTATTTCTATTAAATTCCACAAACCACAGTGTATAATGGTCAGTACAAACTAAGATATTAAAAAAAGAGTTAGTGTTATGCACAGCAGCCTAACAAAATAGCTCTCAGACACATCTGTATAAGTTTGAAATCAGAGACTAAATTCAGTGGAGAGAATTACAGAGCACACAGCATGCCTTACCACAAAGGAGGTATAGATAACCTGACAGAGCACCCTACTGCCAAACCTTGATATTCCCAATAGTCAGAGCAAGATTTAAAACATTAATTTAGAAGCATTCTTTTCAGTAACTTTCAAGCAATTGAGAAAGAAGTCTTAAGAAGTCAACAAATTCAGTTTATAAGAACCAATCATCTTTTTTTCCTAAACTGATTTTTTCATGCCTCAGTCACATGAGTGTAACTATGCTAACTACTGAAACAAGTTTTTACATTAAAAACTCTTATTTTTCTTTTGTTTAGAATACAGCCTAAAATGTTAAATTAATTTCAAATTCTTTATTGATATTTTTCTCAATAAATAACTATATGAGTCAAAGAAGGACGACTAACTATATGACTTATTTTACATACTTTAAAAATATCAGGAAGCTAAAACAAAACAATATCAGATAAAATTTCACTAAAATTTTGGAAAAAAAATCATCTCTCAAACTTTTCTGGAATAAAATCAATTGCCAAGTGAATCTTAATTCCAAATAAAGGGCCGGGCGGTGGTGGCGCACGCCTTAAATCCCAGCACTCGGGAGGCAAAGGCAGGCGGATCTCTGTGAGTTCGAGACCAGCCTGGTCTACAAGAGGACTGGCTCCAAAGCCACAGGGAAACCCTGTCTTGAAAAACCAAAAAAAAAAAATTCCAAATAAAGTCCAAATTATTGCATGCAAAACATGTGCCAAACCATTTTATTTTGTATTGAGTTGATTCCCATAGCAACCTTCCCCAAGACAGATATTATACATGATGAGAAAACAGGAATTTTGCCTGAGGGAAATTAAGCAGACTGCCCAAAGCGACACAGCAGAAACAGAGGAGCTAGGTTTAAATGCACAGCTAATGCCTTGTCTGCTCTACAATTTCTCCTTCTATGGAAAGAAAACAACGGAAAAGCGAGGTGGTGTTTAGAAACACAGGGGCTGGAATAGCAACTGGCAGTTCATAACAGCTTTGAAAGAACACAGAATGTAATTGAACTTGTATTCTAGACTTGAGGGAGAAATTAAAAAGTTGAGTTAAAAATGAGACCATTCCATGGCCATTCATGTAAAAATGACTATAATGTTATAAATGACTCAGAAACATAAAATAATAAAATTATCTCACTATCTTTTCATAAAGATAAAACTTTATCACTAATAATTGGCATGATGTTGATCTATGGTCTCTTGTGTTGCCTAATTCATACTAAGATTATAACAACAATATTTTTTATGTCACCTGAAGAGATTCTATGCTATTTATTTGTAAAAGTAAATTAGTATAGTAGCTACTTCATAGTAGGCATTCAGTAAACCAGGCAACTAGATAGGTAATGAAGAAAATAAACCCAACCCATGGCTCCACCATTAATGATAGAGTTCAGACAACTACCAACACAGACAGGCGTGTTAGTGCGGCATGTTTCAAGAGCACAAATTTGCAAAAGTAAGGTTTGGCTTGTTCCGAGTGAAGCACACAGGGTGCCTTATATGCCAAGAACCAACTGAAAGTGAACTTATAATCTGAGGAAAGCAGAGCAAAGTTGATGCAGTTAAATATTGTGTAAATAAGCAGGGCCCGGTGGTGCAGACCCGCAGTCCCATTTGGAAGGCATGAAGGAGGAGATGAAAAATTGATGGCCTACCTAATTTTTAAAACTAGTTCACGACTAGTGCGGGACAATTCTGTCAATCATGCTTTAAATAAACGCTGATTGGCCAGGCAGGAAGTATAGGCGGGAAAACCAGACAGGAAGTAGGTGTGGCGCAAGGAGAACAGGAGAAATTGGGAAGCAGGAAGCTTCCCTGGCATTCCTGCGCAGATCTCCAACAAGGCAACATGTAGCAGCCCAGCTGAGAGAAGGTACTGGCCATGTGGCTGACAATGGGTTAATATAATTTATGGGAGCTAGTAAGAAGCCTGAGCTAATGGGGCAATCAGTGTATAACCTAATGTAGACTCTTTCTGTGATTTTCTTTGGGGCTTGCTGGCTGTGGGGTACTGGGCAGGACAGTAACCCCAACGAGCCAGCCCTCGTGTTACACATGACCAGCCTGAGCAACTAGTTAGAGCCTATCTCAAAATAAAATAATTTAAAAAGAAAAAAAAATACAAAACAAAACCAAAGACAACCATCCTTTTAGAGCAGTGGTGAGCTGTTTAGCATCTGGTGAGATCCAGACTCAGTCTCCAGAGCTGGAATGAAATCGTCAACCAAGACACTGGCTTGAACTTAGGCTCAAAATCCAAACAGGCAACAAACAGACAGCAAAACCAAGATAGACAACATTTTCATGAAAACAACTCTCTTGATTATTTTCTACCCTCTACATATTTCTATTTATTGGTGAATTTTGTATTTATTTATGTATGTATCTACCTGGACCTTTCCTAACTGGAACAAGTATTTCCAGAAAGTAGGTCTTGTCTTGTATGTGCTGCCTATGGCACACTAAGCACAGTAGTGGGAAGAATATGGATACTTTACATTTTCCAAGAGATACAGTTATTTATTTGCTTGTTTGTTTATCTGTCCATTTATTTATTTGTTTCTTTATTTAAGTTCCCTTCACCTTACATTTCTGGAACATATTGCTTTACTCTATGTAGACTACTCAGCTTTCATCTCCAAATTTTGACAATTGATAACATAATATGTATGAAGGAGCTGGTTTGATTCCTGATGTATTGCAGCTTTTCATAAATACTAATTTTATTCTTCTAGCCAAGATTTCTATGTAATGAATAAATCTGACACATATTTTAGGTGTTATTTAGTATGGAATGACACAGGACTCATCTTCAAATACCATGCTTTACTAAAGTATATAATCTTTAATCTATTTCTCATTTACAGAAACTTCTGCATGACTACTACAAGGGAATTTTACCTATTACTACATCATGAATGAAATATTGCTAAAATTTTAAAATAATTTTTATTATACTCAAACATTTATTCATAATTTTGTTATATAAAGATATTAGAGTTCTCACAGATTGTATGGCCTTGCTAAATATACTTATCTATTTAGCTAGGATAACTATCCATTATAAAGAATATTTATTTTATTTCTATTTTATGGATATGGGTGTTTTGACTCATCTATATCCATATACCACATATATGCAATATTTATGGAGGCCAGAAGAAGGCATCAGATTCCCTAGGTCTGGAGTTACAAAGGGTGGTTAGTTTCTATGTGGGTGACAGGGATAGGACCAGGGTCCTCTGGAAGAGCACTCAGTGCTCTTAACACTTGGTCATCACTCAAGTCATGAGGAATGTTGCTTTAAACAAGAAAAACACCCACACATATATACTAACAAGAAAGACATAATATATGTGTGTGTGTTTGTGTGTATACACACATATGTAATACATGTAATAATAATATATATTGCTATTATGTATATTGCAATTATATATATATATATTATATATACATATACATATATATATATATAAACAAACATTATACTGAACTCTTGAAGACATAAATTTTAATGCTAGCAATTTTGACCTAGATATCCTTGTGGTTAGACCAAAGCACGACAGAGCAGCAGAACAATTGTGGAAGATTATTTTGCTGTATTTTTTTTTAGCTTCAAATCCAAATGAAAACAATTATATTTGAAACATGCATTTAAGAAATGGAAGAATCATAAGGTCAAATTATCTTTAAAATAGAATCAAATGACAATTGAAATCTCTTACGAAAGACATTTGGCGCAGGAAAATTGTTTTCTTTTCCCTGAGACTCAGCAGTTAGACATTTGCTGTTTTAAAATGACTTTTAAAGATTATCCGGGTATTATAATGGAATTGTTGTGCAAATATGGCTTAATACATAAAATGAGAGCTATTATAGTGTCCTTTGTGGTTCCATCAGGATCCATATAGAGTTCAGAGCTGCCTCCCAGGTCTCTGCAGTCTGCCCTCTGGTGCCCCAGGCTTGTGCTGCCCCAGTCACATTCCCTAGCTCATCAGCCATGAAATAAAAAGCAACTCTGAGCTCCAAAGGAGACTTGATAGATGTGGCCTAAATTCAATTTCAGAAAATCAAATGCTATCAAAGACTGATTTTGAAAGAAGGTTTTTCTACTGTTAACAACCACTGCTGCAAACCATCCTAAAATGACAAAGGAGCACAGTTCTAATCGCGAGGAAACAAGATGCAGAAAACATTTTTCAATAAACCAAAGTTGGCTTTTGCAAAAGTTATGAACCGATTTTGGAATTTCTCAAAAAATGTGATTTTTTTTATTGGAAAATGACATCACAAAAGTATATTTAGAAGCAAAACAAGTTTTATTGGTTCACGTGTTTCAGCATAAGAAAAGAGAATATTACCCCAGTTTCCAACTCTTTACATTATCAGGAAACAGAAATTTGGTGGCAGCTCTGAATTATGGGTTACAATTCATAACTTAAATGCTAATTTATTTCATTAATTTAAGAAATCACTTAACTTTATCAAGAACATCTTTTTTATTGATTTTTATTGAGCTCTACAGTTTTCTCTGCTTCCTTCCCTCCTCTTTTCTCCCCTTCAACCCTCTCCCAAGGTCCCCATGCTCCCAGTTTACTCAGAAGATCTTGTCTTTTCCTACTTCCCATGTAGATTAGATCTATGTATGACATCATGATACTCCAACTGATTCTTAAAATATATTAGGCATGCACTCTTAATTTAAACTTAAATGAAATTAATCAGAATCCTTAAGTAACTAGGGTCTTTGCAACATGTCTACGAAACCCTGCTGTGGATGAATACTTTACAAAGATACAACTTAACTAGAATTAACAGTTTATATAAATGACTTTATCCATATCAGTATTATTTGTATTGATGGCATTATACAAAGGTAATTACTTTTGTTTACTTTTCAGAGACATATTTGGAATTCCTTAAAAACAATCATTGGAGAACTCACCAGCCTAAACATTTTTCATTAATTAAATATGAATTCATTTGTTCAAAGGGAGCTACATTTACAGATTATTTAAACGATTTTCTGTATTGAATTGCTTGCACGATGGCACACCTGTCTTTGATGATATTAACCTCAGAATTAAATCCTCCTAACTGCAAAAGGCAGCGATTACAGAAGAATGTCAGGTTACAGAAGCGGCAAGCAGACAAGATCCTTAGCTAGGTGGGAGTTTAGAGCAGGCCCTGGTTTAACATTGATTTCTGCTACATATTTTAACAACAGAAGATTAAGATCACTTGAAAATCTTAAAATCTTTAAAAATCACTTTGGTTCTGCTTCGTCCTCCCGCCACATATAAAGCAATGAATCTTTGCTAGTTATTTTGAAACTGCAGAGAAGGAAGTCATAAAGTGTTCTGTTCAACTCTGCTACCCCACTTCATTTCGCTGCGATTCAATCACTAGAAATTCCGTGTTTGAGCAAAGGCAGGAGCAGAAACAAAAGGGATGAATGAAAGGGTCTGTTTAGAAAATGTTAAGTGAAGGCTCTATGAGGAAAGAGGTCACAATTCACTTTTCATCTCTGTGTCTAAGTTAGGACCACCAATCCTTCTTGCTCTAGTGTGGGCTTGTCTTCCCCACCTGGAAACTGACAAGATTTCTCTCTTGGGGACTTGCTTTAGTTTTGTGTTCCCTTTCTCAATGTTAATTTTCAAAAGCTATTTAGCTGTCTTTCGTTTCAGCTTTACCGCTCTCTCTCTGACGAACACGGAAGAGATAAATCAACGCCTGAACTGTAACCTTACACTTACGTACTCGTTAAACGACTTTCTTTTTACAGTCTGTTATTGCTAGAAATTGGATTGCTTTTAAACTAATGCTGTCTGGCAGGCAAAAGTGAGGGAAACCGCAAAGCCTGAAGGAACGCTAATTACTTGTTTTAATTAGCAGCAACTTTCACTGGAGTATAATCTCCCTACAGGCCACTTTAAGGGAGGTGTGGAAAAGACTCATGTAGGAACACACTGATAAATCTCTTACTTGCCCCTAAATGAGACCAGGATGTGTCTCTAGCAGGGGCAGATCTTCCAGAACAAGCCTCTAAACCCTCAGGGAACAAGGCCTACTAGGCTAGGCTCCCCAATTCAAAGATCTTTAGCAGTCGGTCGCACAATAGAGTCCCTTATTTTACGCTGCTACATCATAAAAGTGGTCCTTTTGTTACATGTCCATCCTTCGAACAGTCTTAATCCCTTTCTTTTCAGCCAGTCTATGGTGAATTCCTCCGGGACGTCCCATTCGCCACAAGGACTGAAATGGTCCACTCTGAGAGCAGCATGTGACACTTTCAGCCTTTTCTTCCCCCCCTGCCACTCTGCAGAGAACATTAAATCGTACTCTCCATTCCCCTCGCCGTAGGGGGAACCCCCTTAATGATGACAGAGAAAGAAACATTCCATCACACTGTCTTGTGATACCATCCCGCTGTCAAGCAAGCATTTCCCCGGTCAGAGAATCAAACAGAGCTTCCAGCAGGTGGATTGTCGCTGAGGTCATAGGCAGCAGAATGCGAGGTCACACACGGGGCTGCAGGTGATCAAGGACCAATCTCATTTCCCCGAGACTAAATTGATGACTTCTTGGCGGGATCGTCAGTGCCGTGTGCATATCTGCTTTGGAGGAGGGTTGCCCCTAATTAAAAGCAGCGACAGAGGGAAAGAGTCATGTGATGAGTGGAAACAGGTGAATTTAAAAAAAAAAAAAGAAAGCGTGGCGATCTGGTTCTTTTATTAGTCATTAAGGCAAAAATCTAAAGCAAACAAACAGAAAACAAACACAAGAAACAAACAAACAAACAAAAAAAAACCTCTTGACACAAAAAACAAAACAAAACATAAAAACCTCTTGAGTAATTAGGGACTTTTAACGACTAAAGCTCTTAGCCTTCACCGAAAACAGGTAGTTTATAAAGTAAACCTGGAAGAATAAGAGAAAGCCACATTTTCTTTGAGAAAAGAAAATTTACACAGAAGCCCTGGGAAAAATCTCAACTGCAGTCGAAAGACAGTAGACATCCTGATGACCCAACTGCTGGGATTTCTATTCAGGTAGAGCTAAAGTTTCATTTGAAAATTGAAAACAAGTGTAATTTTTTTCTTTTTAATAATAAAGGAAAAAATAAAAATAAAATAAAATAAAATAAGAAAACTGAAAACAAGACAAAATATTTTGTATAAGAAATAAAAATTGAATAATTAACAATAGTTTTCATGCGATACAAGAATTTTAAATAAAACCAAATTAAAAGTCATTTTCAGAACATATTACAATCCAAACTGCTTTAAAATTCAAAGTAGTTTTAAGACTATACCATATTTCCTATTTAAATGATATAAATGAAGAAAATTTGTTGTCTTTTACACAAATTACTGAGAAATGATTATGTTTTTATACACATACACATTGCAGGTATAAATAATAAGTATTAATTTGATCTCAAAATTATATTTTTTACCAAACTACAAATACTTCTGAATTTCTAAAAAATATTTTCTTGCTGAACAGCTTCAGGGAATTCAGATTTTAAAAGTTTTAATGCATATATCATTCATAATGTAAAAAAAATACACAAAATATTTCAAAGTTAGCATTTATAAACATTCATTGAGTTCATATAAAAGAGTGGAAATTTTGTGATTTAAAAATAAACATAAAAATAAAGCCAAATTAAAAATGAAACTTAAAATTCATAGCATAATAAATTTGATCCTGTATCTCAACTGTTCAGGCACTGATATCTGCATTGTTATTTGGAAAATTGATGGAATAAATCCAAATGTCCTGTGAAGTGCTTCTAACACTCTTTGGTTATTTTGCTGCTGTTTTGCTCCCATAATTTTGTCTGAACTTGCAAGAGGATTGCTTTCGCTGTTATTATGTAAAACTGAAAACTTTCAAAACGTTTATACCTATCATTGGTATGTTGGTACCGGGGTTATTTTCTGCACCGGTAAACGTCCGCGTAGGTCCTATTTGAGGTTGAGCTCGCTGGAAAGTGGGAAATGCAATGCACGACCTTGCAAGAAGAGATCTGAAGCAGAAAAGTAAATATATAGAATAAAAGAACAGTTGAAAGGCGCTTTGTGAGCAAGGGTATTGCGAGAGAGGAGAATTGGTGAGGGTGGGACTTCACAGCTCGCCTCAGAAGGACCTACATTGTTTCATGAATGAACTGACCGTCTCTGTAGCAGGCTAATAGCCACCTCTTTGTAAGCACGTTTGAGCTATCGAGCCCAAATATTTTAGTGTTATTTATGTCTCATTTTTAATTAAGTAGTTGTTACATACCAAAAGTTGTTTAAACATCAAATGAAAAGGAGCTTTATTTTCCAAGATTTTCATGCCATATAGAGAGTATCTATATTAAGAATATGTAAATCCAAACAGAATATACACACCTAATTTCTAGTCAGGATATTTTGTTGATACCACGTTCTACTTTTTGCCTCTTATGGATTAAAAAGAAGCATAATTCATGATGTACACAAGAAGTTAGCTGACTAAATGTAGGTAGAAATGGGATCATCAGAGATACAGTTTTCTCCCAACACATGCTAAATATTAAGATGTCTGTGTTATATACCCTTGACTATATGAAGTCATTTATAGAAACTTGAACATCCATGAAGAATTCAACTACCATTTCTAATTATCATTTAACTCCTGTCACTCACATTTTAGTATTATGACTGGCAATTAGCCTTTTATAGAAACACTATTAAAAATGATAACTGTCTAGGGGTCTTGAAACGAATGTGTTTTCACCACTGATGAAAGAATTAAAAAAGCAAGAAAACCGCAGTCACAACTCCCCGCCAAGGTTTATTGAAATGGAAAGACACATGCCACATTCGGAACAGGCTACTCGAAGGGATGACTATGTAGAGCCAGACTCCCTATTCCCTGAACTATTTGGGTTTTTAGTTGTTTGGTGCATGCGGTAAATTTCCATTTCATCCCTCTGGGTTGACTGGATTAGACTATCATGGGGATCAGATAATTTGCGCAAATATGGGCAAGCTGATAGTTTGTTACCAAAAGAGCCCAACATTAAAGAGTTCAAATTCCCAATGAATAGGCCCTGTTGGTGGTCGGATCAGGGACGAATTAATTTTTATTTTTTTTTTAATAATCAAGAAGTTGCATTTTGCTGTTTCAGCTGAAAGCCCATTCCACTACATGGGGCCTCCTCTTTTTTCTGGTTCCTGAGATATGATTTCACTTAATTCCTGAAATACAATTGTGTAGAAGGTAAGCATCATTGTTTAATCTGTTCATATGTGGTCACATAGCTGCCAGTTTCTTCAGTGAGATTATATAGAAAGAGCAGAGTTTCTTCTGGGGAGGAAGGATTGAACTGGAAATATCTTAGTTAGCACCTCTTGAGCAGCACACGTTCATGGTGGTGCATTTGCACTTGCCCCTTGCCTGCCTTAATCTTTCTTATCCTAGACAGAACATCTGATGTTTACAAAGTTACAAATGCGAAATCAATTAAAAACAAATTTAGTGCTACACTTGAGAAGATTTATGAAGATTAGCCAACTTCTCATTACAAATACATTTGGTCCCCAAGAAGAAAAGCAAATTTTTCTGAGGAAGCTGAAGCTGCTGCTAGCTCTATAAAGAGTACAAAGGGGCTGGGCGGTGGTGGCGCACGCCTTTAATCCCAGCACTCGGGAGGCAGAGGCAGGCGGATCTCTGTGAGTTCGAGACCAGCCTGGTCTACAAGAGCTAGTTCCAGGACAGGCTCCAAAGCCACAGAGAAACCCTGTCTTGAAGAACCAAAAAAAAAAAAAAAAAAAAAAGAAAGAAGAGTACAAAGAAAAAAAAGTCCCAGAAATTATCCCAAGAGGATTAAAATGGACATTATTGGTGGGAGGGGCATACCTTGAAGGTGACAGTTCCTATCCATGATTAACCCCAATAAAAACACAGGAAATAAATAAATAATAAATAAATTTGGCATCTTGTAGCAGCCTTAACTTCATATTTCCAGAGTTGTGTATAAGTTGTAAGAATAAACCTGAGATGTATTGTTTGTGTCTTTCATAAACTATGTTAACGAATGTTCTAGTCAATTTTTTTTCCTTTTTTGGTTTTTCAAGACAGTGTTTCTCTGTGTACCCTTGGCCGTTCTCGACCTTGTTTCGTAGACCAGGCTGCCCTTGGGCACACTTCTGCCTTTCAATTGCTGGGACTAAAGGTGTGTGCTGCCTTCGTCTGGTGTTCTATTCACTTTTTAAATAATTATTTTAACAATATGTCTATAACAACAATTAAGGGGCATGGTTATGAATGTGAAAAAGAACAAGGAGGCATATATGAGAACATTTGTTGGTAGAAAATGGAAGACAGAAATTCAGGAATTATAATTAAATTAAAATTGAGTAGGTTTCAGAGCAGGATGAATGCTGTGCCGTGCATTGTACTATAGATAGCTCATTCCTCAAAGGTCAAGGTATTTCTGTCTCTGAACCGGCGTTCGGAGACTTTAGCTTCCATGTAATGTGTCTTACTAACAAAAGTTGATTATCTACCGTTCTGCCTCTCCACCTTATCCTTCCTGCTGTGCAGTTGAATAACTATAGACTTTATAATGCACCCTATCACTCAGCTGAACTTTCTCCAATGATTGCATTCATGCAACAGCGGATAAAACCAGAGTCAGCTCACAAGGATTTATCCAAAGTCTTCATTCAGAAAAGCCACAGAGTTATAGTTCAGTATTTACTGTATTAACTACTAAAATATTAAATGACTCACATTCTGACCTACATAGCTAGAAAAACCTAGAACACCCATGCTCAAATTGCACTTATTTACGTTGAAATACTTCATTTTACAGATGTATCAAATTATTAGTGCATTGCTCGCTTCATTAGTTTGTTAAGTGAAAGTTTGTTAGCGAGAACTACAGATAGGTGTTTAGTATTAAATAAGTCTGGTATTAAGATAATCATACTAAGCCAAATTTTGATGAATGCTATGAATTGATAACTGGCCATATTATTATATTTTTATCCAAATTTTTTTGCTTATGCAACTTTTCTCCTGAAATTACATAAAGGTAGCTTGATACTTGTACATTCTTATAGGGAAAACACATTTCATAGAGAGGATAACTTCTAAGTCATGTACAATATATTCACCTGTTAAAATACAACTATTACTCTAGGACAAGCTAGTTAGTTACTTTTAAAAAGTTGGCTTAAAATGGTGAGCCGAGACAGCTCAATTCCTCCCGAAAGGTAAAAGAAATGTTTTGTTAACCTGTCACTTATCGTGTGTAGTTCTCAGCTGGAGTGGGTATGAAGCTGCAGGTTCTCAACACAGTCCAGTAAAACTGAGAAGCAATGCACCCCTCTCCCTTCCTTTAGGACTTGAACATGCCACAAGTATCCAAACTAGTCAAGGTTTCTGTTTCTTTCTTACCTAAACCCCCAGTCTGGCCAGATTCAGAAATCCTAAACCATTCTGCAGATGCAAAGGCAGGGGTTGCAGCGAGGGAGGGATAATAAGTTGTAGATGACAGAATTAGGATTGTGAGTGAAACCGACACCTAGAAAAGATGAGTTAAAGTGACTGAGAGGAATTTCAACAGGAAGAATTCCGGGGGATGCATTATTATGGAGGAGGTAAGAAAAAGGTTAAAGAGCAGGTGGGCTGGCTTTAAGCAGTTTGGAAGCAAAGAAACGAGGACCTGAACTCTTTTAATAGGAATGGATGTGAGTGACAGGGATCATTTAGAAGCTACATACCTTGACAAGCGAATGAATGTGAGGATGAGGTAGAAAGAATCATATAGAGATTTGAATATTTTAACCAGGATAACCCAGAAAGATGAAGACATTGACAGAGACAGAGGTCAGCTGGAGGAGATGGTTTGGGAGCCAGGTGATATAAAATACAATTATTTCTGGTTTGGATATGCAGGTTATTCACGTGGGGAGAAAGCCACTTTCCCTCTAAAAATTGAGAATTCAAATTCTGCTTTAGTCTAGGTTCCTAATTTTTATAGTTTTACTGCTTCCAATACAAAAATAAGTTGTTTTATATGCATTTTCCCCTACTTAATTGCATCAGCTTGTCAAGGAAGACCAATTATAGCTGAGAAAAAAATATAAAAATTGGGAAATTATGGAACTTTTTACCAAATTGTCCTTTCATGTAACAGTTATGCCTGCTGCTCCTTTCCTTATTCTATTTCAGCTCATTTTACTTTATACATGATTTTTTTCAGATACTTTTCTCACTTTTGATTGTTTTCACATTCCCAACTACCCATTACTAATCTCCCTGATTAAGAGTATCTTTCGATTTTGAAATAAAAGTTTAAGTTTCCTGAGTGAGATAGCTAACTTTTGGTTTTTTTTAAATTATATGATAATATGGGGAATATTATCTGAGTGTTCTGGGTACTCTTGTGACCTCTCTGGGCTTTATAGAATTAAAACTGTTTCTTTGAAGGTGTGTATAAATTTTCTGAGTCATAAAGGTAGGAAGGGTGTGATTACAGGCACGTTAGAATTTATGATTGAATATGGCAAACCCGTTAACTTCCTTAATGTTATCTGGTTTTGTTTCTCCCTGTTAATTATTATCTACTGAAATAAGCTTCTCTAACATGGATTTAGCAATGTACTTATGTATAACAATATATTATTAACAGTCATCATACTTTGCTGTTAATTTAGTGGAATAATTTCATCTTTTTTTTCCTCTAGAGAAAATGAGCTCTCAAGTCCCAGGTTCTTGATCTCAGTAACAGTGTCAAGTGTGAATTATATCATGTAATGGACCTTAAATCCAATCATGATGTGGTTACATGCTCTCCTATCACTTGTATCAATATTGCAAAAGTGGACATTGTATCTCACAGAGCTTGTAGCTGGGTAAGGTTCATGATTCGTTTTTCCCTCCAATAGTCCATGTAGTACCTCTAAACACTATGAACACTTTTCTGTAGGGCTGAGATTTCTAACTTAACACAACTCATTTTCCCCGTGTTCAATGACCTAAGTCAGTGGTTCTTGCAGTCTGTAGGCAATAGCATTAGCAGTAGTCGGTAATGTTCAGTCAAGTTTGTCTATTGGACCCTTTCAGCCAAGGGCTCAAAAATATGTAACACATTTCAAATACCGGGGGATTTGTTTGGTAGCATTTGATGGGCTGGTTGAGACATCATCGCCCATATGTGTTAACTCCACATCAAATCCATATATGGAAGGTTCTATAGTGGTAGGTGTCCATATGACTTTTTAAAAGGTCCTTAGTATTAGTTTTCCTTCCCAATATTCCCACTCTTTCTTTCTCACCATCTCCCCTTCTCATCTAACATGTGCCTTTCCCCCTTTCTAACACTTTTGATGACCAATTTCTTGAGTTCTTTGTATATTTTGGAGATCAGCCCTCTGTCTGATGTGGGGTTGTGAAGATTTTTCCCATTCTGTAGGCTGTTGTTTTGTCTTGTTGACCGTGTCCTTTGCTTTACAGTAGCTTTTCAGTTTTAGGAGGTCCCATTTATTAATTGTTTCTCTCAGTGTCTGTCCTGCTGGGATATATTTAGAAAGTGGTCTCCTGTGCAAATGTGTTCAAGTGTACTTCCCACTTTCTTTTCTATGAGGTTCAGTGTGGCTGG
>JAQHUG010000173.1:537047-544635 GCA_028555095.1 Dicrostonyx torquatus | reverse complement strand
TCTCCTGAGTAAATTGGGAGCATGGGTACTATGGGAGAGGGTTGAAGGGGAGGGGAGAGGCATGAAGGGGAGCAGAGAAAAATTTAGATCTCTATACAATCAATTCAAAAACATATTTAATGTGGCAAGCCTTCAAATGTTCATCATATGCTTTTTTTCTAAAGATAAGTGTTTTCTTAGATATGTCATTATTGTACTATGCTATTGTGATGGCTCATGTTACTTGTTAACTTGATGAAGTCCTGAGTCATTAGGAGACAGGATTTTACTTGTCAGGGAATATCTCGAATGTATTAATTGAAGTCAAAGACTCATCAAATGTGAGTGAATGGCTGAGATTCTGGGCTCTGTAAGTGAAGAACCGGGGCTAAACAGGATGTAACAATTTGTGAATTTGGCATGGTTGACCGATGAAGCTCTTGCTCCATTGACTGTATTACCATAGTGGAACAGAACTGGGGAGTGTGAATTAAGGACAAATCTTAAGTTTCTTTTTTCAGAGTATTTTTAACAACATGAATCTGAGGCCATTATTAGACTTTGGAGAAAATCCTAGGAATTGATTGTATACAGGTGAAACATACAAATTGCTGAAATAGTAATTTGACATTAATGAATGTGGACCTGTCCATGGCACATAATTGGAGAGTTTTATGATGATTTATGATTACACTGGGAAACACTGATGTGTTATACAGCAGTAGAGCATGTTAGGTGGCAGCGATGATTTCAAGGACTTGGTGTGAGCATCATTAATTGGCGAAAAATAAAGCTAATCCAAAGGAAAGGGATAAAACACTATACAGCGCTCTTTAGGATATCACTTAGTACCTTAACTGAATTTTGTTACAGACTACAAATGTTAATTAAATACAGAGAATTATGAGGTGTACTTTATATCTTCTTAAGTAATGCCAAATACCTTGGTCATTTCTAATATATAAATAATATATAAAGCTGATATATAAATAGTATATAATAATAATATTATATTATATTGTATTATATTATATTATAATATATAATATATATTTATATATATAATATATAAATAAATACCTTGGTCATTTCTGATATATAAATAATATATAATAATAATATATTATATTATAATATATAATACTATATAATATATATAAATAAATAAATACCTTGGTCATTTCTGATAAATAATATATAAAGCTGATATATAAATAATATATAATAACAATATTATTATATTATATTATATTACATTATATTATAATATATAATAATAATATATAATATATATATAAATAAAATATAAAGCTCCATAATACTTTCCCATACTTAAAAAATAGAAACCCCTTAAAATATAAATTAAAAGTCTTATGAAAGAGAAAAAAACACCTTGACAAATTTACACAAGAGAGAAATATCTAAAGCAACTTGAGAAACTTGTATTAGTCAGGCAAGTCTAAGGCAGGATCTGGTTAACTAAGAAACTTCTCGGTAAAATTCCCTCACCGGTGTCAACTCTGCCGAGGTCAAATAAGGGAAAAACTACAACTCCTTCATGTTTTATATTGACCACAATAATTTTGGTGGCTGATAAAGAAAGAGAGACAAGAGTGCTTAGAATGGGGATCTCTTGGAAGTCAGCCAGTTAAAGGAACTGACTCCTGATGACTCCTATCTCCTCCAGAGCAGGCGGAAATGCTGTTTCCTCAGAGTGAAGGTTGGAATTGCTATAAGTGGTTTGGAGAAGATGAACTGAGTTAGAAACAGTTACTAGGGAGAATAGGTATGAATGCTAGCAAAATAAAGATAGATTGATGGATGATAAATAGGTGATAGATAGATAGACAGACAGATAGATAGATACATAAAATGGTTGCCAGACAGCACAGTGGACATGACAAGAGATTTTAGTTCTTTATAGGACTTCAGTCAGGAGCAGTTCTAAATTTTTATATTAAACTCTGTGTTTCTCTTGAATACTTTTACTACAATTAACATTCTAACTTGAGAAGATAACATATTGTCTAAGCCTTAATAACTGACTTGTGCATGACAACAGTACTGGTAAGATATTATGTGATGACAAGAGCAGTTACAAAGGGATTCATAGGTTTCAGTGAAAATGTACAGTTCTCTTTTTTTGCTGAAATATGGTCTTAAATTATTATAATGAAGTTCCCATTTTGATGGTCCGAGGTTTTACAAGTCAAGTGATGGCAACTGCATGTCACTTATTATCTAAAACACTAACAGATTCAAAACTGTTTCGGTGGAGACTTCAAAGACTAAGAGAAAAAAAAAGCATCAAATATTTTATAATAAACTGTTTCTTGACCATTCTTTGTAAACTGTTTCCATGACAATAACAAAACATGCACGAATGCTAAGCACCTAGTGATTTGTCTCCAATAAGTAAAATCAAATCTTTAATTCGAAATAATGCAAATTATAATTCTACAACCTGGGATTGCAAACAGAGAAGCATCATGACATCTTTGTGCCCACTAACCATGGGTCACAGCTAAGACTTCTGCTCTTTGAACTGGATCAGAAGAGTAAAACAGGGGTCAAGAACATCACCTTCTAACATCTTTTCTTTAAGACGCTATAACCACTTTCTTCTTCCTGGGTGTGCCCAGAAGTGGTGATGCCAATCCCAAAGAAGGAAGAGTGTGACTTCTTTTTCCGTGTAGACTAATGCAAAAACTCTTTTTAAATATATGATGATCAGTTAAAATCATATCGTAGAATGACTGGATTTTGGCTTATTTCACATTAGTTCAGAATTGATGGGATGCCCCTTTGTTTTAGCTTGATTAATGAATAGCACAGGTTATTATTCAGAAATATTACATTCACGGTTGCTTTACAGGGGATTCCATGGAATTTATAAGACCATAAAACCTTTACCCAAAATTGTGCAGTCTCCACTTAAAATTTTTAGTCTCCACTTAGAAGCGTGTGAGTCAAAACATTAGCGGATCACAGCCGTGCTTTAAGATCTGTAATGCTTGCCTGTGATTAGGAGGGAAAAAAAATGGCCTTTAAAACTTTGTTTTCTTTTTTAAAATATCTGGCTTCTGTGAAAAATCAGCTCGTTCGCCAACTGTACCGACTTCAAATATTCTCTGGGCGGTGTCTGCACCGGAGGCCGTTAGGCTTCCGTCTGCCACCAGACCCTCAGTCTAGAATCCTATGGTGTATGTGTATTCATTTCAAATGGTGTTCAAAAATAGAAAACCACGTGAGAGAATGAATGCTTAATATTAAATGAAAGGGGCCGGGTGCTACAAAGCACACATTCAGCCAGCATTGTAAGGACTCATAATTCGGAGCTTGAAATTTATATTCCTAATGTAGTTTTGGAGCAGAGCATAGCGTTTAAAACACTAAAACCATAAAGGTGGCCATGCATAGCTTACAAATATTGCTGTGATACAATACGGCATAATATCCACACCAAACGTGTCAGAGTTCTCCATGCACGGGTTGTGTTAAAAACCTATTGAGACACCAAGAAAGCTTTAAACACTTGAACCGTCCTCCAAAGACAGAGGGGCAGCCGAGGGAGGAAGATCTACCTGTGAGTTCTTCATTAATACGCTTCTCATAATAAAGTTTAAATTCTAGTTTTGTTTCTGCCTGAGTTCTCCAGGCGCTCTCTCTCTCATGTTAATTATATCTTACAACTCCAGGATATCATTAGGAATATGTGAAATTCTCATTTATATTATGAGTAATTTGCATTTGTTCTTCTATATCTTAAGGGCTTGAATAATACTAACAGGTAAAAATCAAAAAAAAATCTAATAAAAATCTCATTAGGAGTCACAGTGATAGGAGCAGCCTAAGTATTGATAATAACAGCCCTGTGCCTATTTATTAGAACTTTAGCATTTATTGCTATATTTACAAGGTGCTTTCTTAGTCAATCACAAGAAGGCCTTAATGTACTTCTAGTTTCAAAAGAGGCCTTTTCCACAAAGACAAGAAAAAATGCAAATGAGCATTGCAGGAACTTATTCTCCAATGCAATGCTTGTGCTACAGGCGAGAGATGGCTTTGGAAGTCAAATACTTTTGTTGTTCCTTACCAGAAAAATACTCAGTGTATTAACTTCCAATCTTGGTTATTAAGAAAATGGCAAATCTGTAAGGACACTTAGCTTTTGTCTTTTAAGATAGCTTTTACAGAGTCAAAGAGGAAAGTGCAGAATACATTCATTTTTAGGAACAATTAGAACATATTTTAAAATGCAAACAACACTGAAATTTATGATTGAACCCGTTCCCTCAGAGACATAATCTTCTCACTGTTCAGGATGGGGTTTTTACTACTATAAATCACATAACTTTCAGGCAGGCACTGAAAAGACAGAGGAAGTGTTTACAGTACAACTTCAGTTCCCCTCACACCCTTTGTCCCCTCTTGTCTTAAGAAAACAATGAAAAAAATCTTTTAAATTAGTCAGAGAGCGTATTATGATTCCTTGCCTTTCTCTTGTGTGTGTGTGTGTGTGTGTGTGTGTGTGTGTGTGTGTGGTGTGTGTGTGTGTGTGTGTGTGAGTTCATGCTGTGTTGAAGATTTCCAACTCAAGAAACTGTCAGGAAAAGATGCGATTCCAAGTTTAAATATTGGTAATAAAACAGCAGTACAGGAGATCTTCTGATTGCTGAGAACTGCAGGCATTTTCCTGAAAAAGGTCTGTTCTCTTTGGCAGCCTTCCATGACCTCCTACTGTGGACAAAACTAGCAGCCCTCCGGTTTAAAACTGAAGCTGCTTAGCAGAAGCCGACACTTCCTGACACCTCCAGAATTAATCTCTAAATTAATATTTTCATCAAACATACTCTTGCTATACCTTATGTGATCTATAATGATAGGAAGACGTTAGAGGGAGGTTCCACAAGTCACAGACTGAAATCACTCTCCTGACCTGTGAATTGCTCAAATCGACATTTGCAACTGACCTGTGACACACCAGGACTGCCATTTCCTCTTCCTGATTCAGGACAAGTATACGCCCGACCAAGCCTTCAAGTCCAGTAACACACAGTCCCTTCCCTTAAGCGAAACATGCACATCTCTTCTCAGATGTTCACTTTTCTGCTGTGATAAACTTGAATGGTAAATCAGGTTATCTTTTCTTACTCAAAGTCCTAACCGAAGTGCCTATCACTATGGTAGGAGTACCTTGACCATACTTAAGAGTGATACTTTCCAGTGTAGTTACACACACCCCCGCACACCCCCCCCCCACCGAAACAAAACCACACGGTTTTATCTTGCAACGAGGCTTTAAGGTCTTAGAGTATGAAACCTTCCAGTTTTCAATGCCAGCAGCACAGCTAATTAACAAAATTGCATAATGATTGATATGAAGGTAAATATTAGAGGTGCAGAAGGGAAGAGAAAGCAGATTATTTAAAATGTCAGAAAAGCCAAGACATTCATCTTGCCCTGCTGCAATTTGTTTTTCATTAATAAAATATACATTG
This sequence comes from Dicrostonyx torquatus, assembly GCA_028555095.1. NCBI lineage: Eukaryota > Metazoa > Chordata > Mammalia > Rodentia > Cricetidae > Dicrostonyx > Dicrostonyx torquatus. The sequence goes on along the minus strand of JAQHUG010000173.1, from coordinate 539,155 downwards.
TTTTCTGCTTGGAAAAGTTATTAGTGGCAATACCCAGTCTGCACAGGGCTTTTCCTTTGCCGAAGTGGAGTCTTTGTTTAGACGTCGGTGACGGAGGTTTTGTGCCATTGTCTAATCTGTCAGATTAGATGAGCACATGTATTTGGGGGTGCAAAGATGTGCAGCCACACCTGCTGTGCCGAGCTGTGAATTCACAACTCTGCTGACTATTAGAATGTGTTATGCTGGAAGCTCTTTTGTTGCAGGGGAACTGTTGGTGGTTGTGTGTTTGAAGTGGCGTAAGTGTCAGGTCTTGTCAACATCATAATAATCGCTCCAAAGATAGCCTTGTATTTTGACCATTTACTGATAATGTGCAGAAAAATAAAGGCTTAGCCCCTAATGCATTTGGGGACGTTACATTGAATTCGCATTCCAAAATTTAAAGGCAAAACAGAAAGTCTATTAATGGTATCATAATCCATAAAAACTAGAGGCATCTGGGATAAAGATGGAAGTCACACAGGAAGTAAATAAACTATGCGGAAGAAATATGAAACTGGTGTTCTGAAAATAAAAATGTATGATACTAGCCATGATTCTTAGAGAAAACTAATTGTTTCTTTTGGGACAATATTTGTGGTTTCCATGAGTACACCGCGACATTTTGCTTATATAACTGAATTTTTGAATGATTACTTCAATATAGGCACTATGCTCTTTTCATCCCTGATTATACATACCAATATTTTTATAATTTCTGTTATTTTAGTTTAAAATTTTAGCTGCCTTTATATTATAATCTTCAATTTGAAACAAAAGAATGCAAAATTAATTGGCTCATTTATGAACTCACAATTTAACCTCTTAAGCTCAATTCTCTCTCTAAATTTGTATTTTGATAACGGTTCCTTTGGAATAGTGATTAATTCATTAAGAGTATTTTTTTTTTTAGTGCCTAATACGTGTATAGGAATTTCTTCAATGGAAGTTTAACGGATATTTGCTGGGAAATGCGGAAATATTATTTTTGGTGTTCTGAGAATCAAAAGAAAAATGGAATAAAAATGAGAGCAAAACGTTACACTGAAGTAGCCTCTGCTGTCCCTTTTTAACACAGAGCAGCTTGTGGCAAGTTTAATAGATCCTAGTCTAGAGAGGCCTTTTAGGGACCTTAGACCTGCATGGCCTCATTAATTCAAATCCTATGTGACAGTTCAGAAGGATCCTAAACCAGCCATTACCTCCATAAACAGGCTGAGATGCCAGGGCGGCACGTATTGTCCTCAGTCAGAATTCCTCAGCTTCCACAGCTATGATTAGAGAAACTTGTAAAGTCCCAAATTTTCATCCCACATAAGCACTTACGAAGTCTGTTCGGAAGAGAGGACCGTTCTTTCCAAAATAGATTAAGTTTTTCATATTGCTTTAGGAGAACATACTGCGAACTTACTAGAGGAGAAACATGGGTTTCAAATATTGAAAGATATTGGCATCCTTCAACCCTTTCGGACATGTCATTTCTCCACGACTCAGGCACACCGTTAAGTGGCTCTCGTTTGGCAATCCCCACAATGCTGAGATACAGATTTCATATTGGGTAACATCTGGATGGTCCTGCAGATATAACAGGGTGACAGCTTCACACATTCCCTGAAAAGAGCTGTCCGCACACTGACAGTCACTCATCATTCAGGAAAGAAAAATGCAAGAAAAAAGTATATATATATATATATATATATATATATATATAACCATTTTCTGTCAGAATCTTAATTTAGGCTAATGTAAAACTCATTATTTGGTAGGCACATGCCCAAAATTGTTTTTCTGGCATAATCAAAAATGACAATTCATCTGAAATTATCACAAGGAATATTTAAATTTGTGATTGAAAAGTTAAAACTTTTGAACTGAAGACCGAGCTTCATATCATAAAGAAAATTAGTAGTAACTGAAGACTGGATTTAATTTAATTGATTTTTGTAATGATCTGAGTTTGCTTCACGTTTTATTCATGTTATCAGAAAAATACAAATAAATACACTATGAAAATTATAAATATACAAAATATTTAAACTGAATATATTAACAAAATCAATGTTAAAAAAAGTCTCAGTAACATTAAT
>JAQHUG010000173.1:527047-532047 GCA_028555095.1 Dicrostonyx torquatus | reverse complement strand
TCTTCTTTGAGGACCATTTGTTCTAGATTAAATCAAGATCCCTGCAAATATGTTTAATGGAAAATACATCGATGGTAGAGGAGTGGATCTCTCCAGAAGAGCTTGCCAGGACTGGAAGAAGCTAACACTTAACCAATTAAAAATTTTCACAGCCTATGAAACATTGCTATTATTTTGGAAACGAACATGATTAATTTTTTTTTTAAGGAATGATACTTGGAAGCATGTGTGGTCGGATAACCAGGTTCCCTCTGAAGTTAGCCCAGAGTTGAGGGAAGGCTTTTCAAGGTCTAGCCCAAATCCACCGCTACTTTCATCATCACTAGTAAAATGTTGTAGGCCAAGAATGCTCTTCATCCTCACAGTGCATGGCCTTCCCCATTTCCATGGTTTCCCCCTTGCTTCACATTATAGTTGTACTTCTTTGAGACTACTTACTAAACCCTGAAATAATCAGGATTACATTCTGCTGGGCAGTGGTGGCACATGCCTTTAATCTCTGCACTCGGGGGTTGAGGCAGGCAAATCTCTGTGATTTCAAGGCCAGTCTGGTCTACAAGAGCTAGTTCCAGGACAGGCTCCAAAGCTACAAAGAAACTCTGTCTCTAAAACTTTCAACATCTTTTGAAAAATCTGTGAAACAGAGGAGTTTCAGATCGTATGATTTTTCTTCTCTTTCACTGTCTTACATGTTATTTTAATAACAACAGAGTTCTTATTAATTTTCATTGCTTCAAATACTGGTCTGTTACAATGTTATGGCTGTAAGGAAATTTGGGAGACATTACCGAAATACTTAATCTACAGCAGGGGGACTTATTGAAGTATAAAGCAGGAAGACAACTGCAGAAGGATGCTGAGAAGTATGGTGAGAAGATTTGGGTAAAAGGTAACAAAATGTGATTATACAGTAGAAGAAAAAGGTGATATCTATTTAATATCATACTGAGTATATTATATCAGAAAATAATTCTTTGCTATATGTGGCATATTTGAAAATGCTTTAAAATTAAACTTTAACTGTTCTTAACCCCAAAATGTGTATTTGAAGAAGCTAATGTTAATTAAATTGCTTTAATCGTTCATTATTAAATACAAACATTATAGCACATCATATTCCTTAAAAACATAAGCAGAATTAGCAAAACATATTCAAAATGAAAGGTAAGCTTAAACTCTTGGTAAAATGTAAAGTTATTGGTCAAGTGTAAATTTGTTTAGTATTTATTATTTATAGAGTCGGTGATTGAGAAAAAAAAGTGAGATTTCAAGTTCCAGCTAATATTCCAAATTTAATGTGGCTTCATAGGATTCATAAAATAAAGGGATCGAGGCAGAACATTGTCGACACACACTGAAACTACAGCAAAGACTGGGAGACATAAACCAGAAGTTGGCCTTGGGTCCTGGACTGATTCACATTTACCTGGGAAAAACCTGAAAGCATTCTTGAGAAAACCAAAAACACAGATATACAAACAACAACACTGGAAAAAATACAACGAATACAAAGAGACAGAAACGTGTATTAATCTGTGTGATAGTTTGATTTAGGGTGGGTGTTGCTTGTGGAATTGTACCTATCATACAGGAAGAGACTTGACAGCATAGAAACCAATGTGTATCTGATTTTCTCCATGAAATTGGCAGGGAATAATTTTAAAGCCACACACCAATAGCTACTGATGTTTTCTTTACCTGAGCAAACCAAACTGTTGGTGCTATGTTTTGGAGTAATGACGTACTTGTTAAAATATTTACTTTTCTACTTTTTGCCTTAGGCTTTGGCCGCTGCAAACAGTCCCCTCTCAACAGATTGGAATGGTATAACACTCTTCCTTCATATTTCACGCAGAATTGGACACGCCACGCCTAGTACTGGGCTTCAGCTTGCCCTAAGGATTCAAGGTACTTGAACTTGTATACATTTACATTTTAATCTTAACCTCAAATCTACACTTTGAAGCTATATAAATTTACTGAAAATATCTAAAACTGTGATTCGATTTAGCAAGAGGTTTCCTTCATTACTCTCAAAAAGAATGCTTTTATATTCTTACTTTTCTTTTTAAGCGCCCTTTCCTTCCTTATTCTTAGATAACGACCTTGATTTTATTTTATGAACAAAAATGAAAATGGAACCAAACTTCTACCTCTAGACCTGATGGCTTGGGAGGAGACAGATGAACCCTTTGTTGAAGTGTAAACACATTCCCCAGGTCCCAGTGCTGGAGAGAACCACAATACAAGATTGTTGAAGGTCAAGGGTTAATGGAGAAGCTCAGGACATCAGGACACTACCCTCATGAACATGTATTATTGTTACAGGGGTGGGTCGATACACAAGAAAATATGGCCTTTTATTTCCTCTGTTATATGAATCTTCACCAGGTGAAGATTGCCTTGATCTAGGCTTTTTGATCTCATAAAACTGTTAGTCAAATGACTTTCTACTGTCTGTAAAGTATCCAACCCTCTCAACACAAGTTATAGAAAAACAGAAAATATGGCAAGTGTTCATTGCCCTTGTCTAGAGACAAGCCTTCCCCCATAGCTTCTAAGTATACCAATCTATGGAAGTGAGTTCCAAAGTTTCTCTGAACTTGTTCAGTCCTTTGTTGTAGGCAGATTTATTGTCACATCCTCATTAGATGTAATTTCATACTTGTAATTTTACCTATGCTATTTGGAAACTGAAAGTCTTTTAAATCACCTTCTAGATGTTGTGCTGATCCCCTTGGACAATGCTTGCAATGAACTGGTCACATGATCTTCTATCAATGCCCCTTAGTAGACATTATGGTATGGATTACTGTATTTTATAATATGTAATTTTATAAACTCAAAGAAAAAGAGTAATATTTTGTCTGCTTATAATAGTAGCATAATAACTTGAGTATGCATTTTCTGAGGAACCAAGGCCTACCTGAGTTCATGAAAATTAATGAGAAGAAAATCAGACTTTTCTTCTCTGAAAGGACTCTATTTATTTTTAATTTTCATGGTAGTGATTCACCATTAAATCTACAGTGTGTCATAAAATTGTGTTTACCTTACATTGCAATGGGTTTAAAGTCTTACAGAAATTAGAACATTACTGTAGTAAAGCAAGCCATTAAAAATAGTATATATATATTTCAAATTGAAATTTGAAATGAAATATCAGGGCAACTGAGTGACTAGCAATGCAGATCAGTAGAAAGGACTCTTACTACACTTTTATGCCTTAGGAGAGATTCCAGACTCTGCTACAAGGGCAATGAAACACAGTGAAAACATTAGGCAGATTCTAGCACACACCCTGTTTTGGAAAACAGAGCTCACAGGTGAAGAAATTAAGTGAGCTAGATTTTTTCCATGACAGGGTCCAGATAAGACAAAGTTATATAAAAATGGACACTCAGGAAAGTGAGAAAATATTCACAATAACAATGATAAGACCCCACCTGTAAGGAGACCCCACAAGGCCATAGAAATTACCATACAGAAGGATTAAAGAAAATAGAGCTAAAATGTTACACTCAGAAAAAAAAAATCTGGTCTCATGAGAAAACTTCATATTAAAACAGTTCTCATTAGATTCCTAAGGGAAGTTTTGCCTTAGTAGTAAGAAGTAACTGGCCCTAAAAGGATGAAGAAGGATCTCAATTGGTAAAATATTTTCCAAGCACGCAAAAGACCCTGGGTTCAACTACCAGGCATGGGGAAAACTGCTTGCAATCTTAGGACTCGGGAGGCAAGTCAGGAGGGTCGTATAGTCTAAATTGAGCTACACAAGATCCTGTTTTCAAAAACATAACAAAGAAAACAAATAATAAAAAATAAATAAAGATCCATAGGTACTGAATGAACATTCTCTAAATAAAAACATTACTTAAAGAAAAAATTTAAAAATATTTGCAGTAATCTGGAATACTTCATAAATAAAATCAATAAATATGAGGAGTTCAATTCTCAGTATAGATGTCAAGGAACTAAAACTTTTACATACTTCTTATGGCAACAAAATATGTAATCATGGCATTAAACACTGGTCTATTAGAATTAATATTTAAAAAATACTGATCATATAATCCATGTGTTCTACTATTTACATGTTCTCCAAGAAGAAAAAAATTAGTTCTATGAAATGAATTATATGTAAACATTCATTCACACTTAATTTTTTTGTAAATATCAAAGACTCAAAATAATCAAAATACCCATCAATTAAACAAAGAAATTTTGACATTCTCATACTAGGAAATGCTAGTCAGCAACTTAAATGGATGAACTCTATATACAGCAATCCAGAAACCATTTAACTTTTTGGAGTAAAATATGTCTAGCAAAATGTCATATATGCATTACAAATATCATATAAAATATGCCACTCACTGTTGTAACAGAGATGTGCTCAGAGCTTACCCAGGGTCCCAGGAAATGAAGGCAGATCTGCAAAGAGAATTTTCAAAGGGTCATAATGGGTGGGGTACATGCTCACAATCCTGACTGCAGTAGTGACTATACTGAAGATGAACTTTCTCAAAACTTATGGAATTGAATACTTTAGATATAGACAGATCATTATTTATTAGCATGTCAATTGCAAGCTAATAAAACTGTGGGGAAATGGGAGCAATTTCTTAGGGAACTAATCAGTTTCTCCGAAGAACAAGGTTTCTGTCTTCAATCCCAATTTGATTCTCTGTCTACTGCACCTTTACTTTGGATGAACTAATGTTCCTTAGACCATCGTGGTCCCATTTTAATTTGTCCTTTTATGTGTGTTTACTTAGCTCTTGTCCTCTCTTAAATGAATGTCAGACTCATATGCTGAGCATGCTCATTCAGTCTAATGTATTCTAACCAACCCGTGTTTTAAAGGGTTCTACATCAACAGGCCTATGTTCTGAGTGATGGACCTGACACTCAAGTGTTCTGCAGAAATCTAGAGATCATCCTTGACTTTAGCCTTCTTACAAAACCAGAATCTTCTGCGAAGAAGATGCCTTCCAAAT
>JAQHUG010000173.1:490978-506471 GCA_028555095.1 Dicrostonyx torquatus | reverse complement strand
CAGTGATAGCTTATGCTGGAGAGGATGTGGAGTAAGGGGAACCTCATTAATATCATCACTTCATTTTACTTATTTTCTTGAATATATTTTTTGGAGACTAACTTATTTATATTTTAGCGAAAATTAATTTAATAGTCAAGAGCCAAGTAAAGTGACACAAGGCTGTTATCCAGCAATCAGGGGACAAGATGTAGGGAGATGCCGCATGTTTGAGGGTAGCATGACTAACGAAGTGACGCTGTCTCAAAACTGTGAAGAAAAAGCATGGTCAACTGTCTAATTTCAACAATATAATAACTTCCAAGATTATACAGTAAAATAAGAGTTAAAATTACATCATAAACCTCATACAACTGTGCTGTTTTGCATTCGTGTGCATTTGTGTGGCTGAGTACCATAGAGCTATCATTCTCTGCAAAAATATATTAGGCACAATAAAAGTAAAGCAATGTATATTCTTCTTCTTGGTCCTGTTGGTACTTTAGTGTAATACCCTTGCCCTCCAGTTCAGTGATTCAGGAGTAGTGGAGGTCTCAGGATATAGCCCTTCACACTGTAGCCTCTGATCTTGAGGGAAGGAGCCACATCACGGGAGGAGGCCTAGGCAGAGACTGCTCACGTCAGGCTGACCCAGGAGACTGTGGCTACTACTCATGAGCTCATTGTCTCTATTTTCTCTGCCTATATATTGTAGTTTTCCAACTTCTTGGTACAGTTTCTTATCTATGTGTATTGATATGAATCTTTATTTATTGTGCCTGGTACTAAAAAGTGTACAATTTCCATATTTTTACTTACAAGTATTTTCAGTTTCATTATAATTTCTTTGATATATGAAGTGTTTTAAAATTCAAGCACTAGTATGTTTCAAGGTTTCTCCTTGGCATTCATCATTGATATCTTCCTCTGTCTCTGTCTCTTCTCTCAATGCATTCAGTTCCTTTCCTCTTTATTTTTTAATTTAATTGCCATCTTTCTTGGACTAGTCTTGAATGCCTGGATTATAGACATGTACTATCATGCCTAAGTACAGAGCCATTTATTCCTATTTTATAGTTCTGAGAATGTATTCTGCAAGGTGTCAGCTCTTTTATAGCTTTGGAGCCTGTCCTGGAACTACCTCTTGTAGATCAGGCTGGCCTCAAACTCACAGAGATTCAAGTGTCTCAGTCTCCAAATAGCCAGAATTAAAGGTGTGTACCACCATCGCCCAGATAAGTGTCAGCTCTTTTAAAATTCAATGAAATTGCCACCTGGTACATACATGATCATTTCTTACAGATCTCTCCTATTTTTGAGGAGAGTATAGCTGGTTTCTGGATTGTTGCAATCACAACATATATTTCCATTAGTTCTCACGTTATTGTTTTTAACTGTTAGCTTTGTTTTAGCTTTTGACTACTGATCTTAGCCATCTCCAAAATGTATATTCATATTTCTCTCTTTTGTGCATGCTGTATGTAACAATTTTGGTCACTATGCTCTCTGTGCACATTTAGATAGGAATGCTAGTGGTAGAGTTATTGAAGCATTGGTGGATCACCGCTTCATTTACAATTTCAGCAGCGTTGAGTCTGCTACATCTATTAGCCATAATACTTATGATCTCATTCTAGCGGGCTCATGAATGACATACTTACACCCATTTTCCATAAATTATTACTTTCTTGGTATATATTATCCATTCATTTTGAGTCCTGCTTTTACATGCTTTATATATGTTTCTTGTATCCTTGATCTCTCCAAAACTTTTATCATTGAAGGGGATAAACATTTTTTAAAGTGGTATTGAAGTTTTTGGTAAAATATGCAGTTGATAGCCTCCTTCTAGTCTACTGATATTTTGGTAATTTTAATATTTGCTTGTTTTCCCTTCCTGGTGTGGGAAGTCCTTCTGTATTTGTGTTATGTTGACCAGATTTCTGTCCCACCAACTCCCACATCCGTTTAGTCCCAAATAAGCACACAGAGGCCTACATTTATTATAAACTGACTGGTTTATTAGCCCAGGCTTCTTATTAACTACTCCTATAACTTATATTAGCATATAATTCCTGGATATGTTACCCACGCTGCTTGGTACCTTTTTCAGCAAGGCAATCATACCTTCATCCTCTGTGTCTGGGTTATGACTGCAGACTAAGCTTTCCTCTTCCCAGAATTCTCCCATTCTAGTTGTTCTGCCTGTACTTCCTGCCTTGCTACTGGCCAATCAGTATCTTATTAAACAATAATACAAGTAACAGGATAAAAGACCATTGTCCCACAGCAGTGTTGTTTTTATTGGTTATTGAATAAAGTTATTTTGGGTAGTGGCTTAGCAGAATACATCTAGGTGAGAAAACTAAACTGAGTGCTGGGAGAAAAAAGGGAGAGTCAAAGAGAATCCATATAGCCTTTGCCAGAGACAGATCTGCTGGAACCTTGCCAGGAAGCCACAACTACATGGTGATACTCAAATTACTCGAAATGGGTTAATTTAAAATAAAAAAGTTAGCTAGAAATATGCTTAAACTATTGGCCAAAGAGTGTTTTAAATAATATAGTTTCTATGTGATTACTTCAGGACCAGGTGACCAAGAACTGATTAAATATCTCCAACAACAATTGGCATAAAAACAACACCTACCAAACTCCATCTGAAAAATTTGTCCATTAAAGAATATTTATTATAAGTAACAGCTTCAATATGTGTAATTAATACAGTGATACAATTTGTAAAGTCTTTAACAAGACTATGAAAGTTGAAATAGCATGATCACAATGCTTTAAATGTGTATTTGCTTCATTTTATTTCTCTAACTGTCTTAGATTTGAGAGGCACTGAAGAAGCTCTTAGCCAAAACTTAGAGAGTCTCTTCAATTCTTGCTACTCCCCTATTTTGGTAAGCTTCATGGACCAATCTCATACATCCTTTATCTCAGTAGTCCTACAGAAAAGTAAGCAATTATTAACTAATCAATCCAATTAAAGGTCATGGGAAGCCTAGAAAATGCAAGGAAACTGAAAGGACAGAATTATACAAAAAAAGAACATTAATTGTTATACCACCAAGAAAAAGACCACTAACTAAAAGATTTAAAATACTGTTACAAGGTAACGACTAGAGGACACTGATATAAACATTGTTGAATATGATTTAGAAAGAAAGCTCACCATGGTAAAGAATGAGTAATGTTAAAACATTAGCAGGAATGTTAAAGGATTAAAATTAAATTTGAAGAAAGTTTTTTGTTTGTTTGTTTGTTTGTTTTTTGAGACATGGTTTCTCTGTAGCTTTGGTACCTGTCCTGAAACTAGCTCTTGTAGCCCAGGCTGTTCTCGAACTCACAGAGATCCGCCTGCCTCTGCCTCCCAAGTGCTGGGATTAAAGGCGTGCGCCACCACCACCCTGCTGAAGAACGTTTATACCATCCCTAAGACTCATTCGTTCCTTTTTCCTATTGTTATTTTCCTACTTTAACCTTTTTAGTTTGTTTGATAGGTTGGTTTTTGTTCCTGTTGTTGTTACAGCCCTATAGTCTTTCTATCTTTCCACGCAGAAGTCTTTGTGCAAAAGTCACACTAGTGCTAGAACAATCCTCCTGAATCTTATGCACAACAATTCAACTTCTGCTCTGGTCATTCATTCTTTTCCTCCCAAAGATATCTGTGACTTTACATTTAGTATGTACACTGTTAATATATAATAAATATTATTTCTCAAAATATCATGTGTTTATTTGCCATTTTGATATACTTTATAAATGTGTGGCAGTATCATATTTTTTATATTTCATTAGAGCCCTGTAGAGTAGAAATGTAATAGACATTTGAGAAACATTCCCCAAAATAGGCCATTAGTCTCCTTGCAGAGATTTTAAGCTTATTGTGAGGTTAATTTTCTCCAAATATAATTTAAAAGATTTCTAATACAATGGTAATAGAAATCAACCATTACACATGTGTTTCTAGGTACCAATGCAAGACAGAAAGTGAAGGAGTGTAAATCAGATTTTCATATTTAGACTGACTCAATTCTGAAGTATTTGGAACTTTTGTTGTTAGCTTAGTAGTGAGATGAGGTAAGATGTGCAGAATGTGTGTATTTCTTCTCCTAGACACAGAGGAAGATTGTCTTAATTGCAATTTTTTCAGTAAATATTTCTAGTACAAATACTTTCTGATATTCATTGTCTTATTCAGATTACAACTTCTTTTTCTACAAAGATGTATTTTTCTACATGAGTTGTTCTCTGTGTGAAATTTTTCATGAATTTTGTTTTACAAGGTATTACCCTCTCAAGAAACAACAGGAATGAGTAGATGGTACGGAGTTTGGAGTGATAAATATGGTTTCTGAGAAGCAGCTGAAGAAACAAAAAGCTCTATCTGCTGCCATTATATCTATTAAATGCCGAAGACAACCAGAGAAATATTGTAGAATCATTTTAGGTCTTTTCTTCACACGTTGCATGTGAAACCTATCCATATTCTCTTTAAAACGTTTTAAAATATTCATTCCGTAATGTGATGAAGTGGAATGCTTTACACAGACAAAACTTAGAAATTCCTTTAGGTGGCATGTCAGTGTAAGCAGATGACAAGTCCTCATGTCAGCCTGCTAATCACCACAGCTAATCAGTCCTGGCATCCTTATGGTTCAGTGGCCAGCAATGGAGCAAATGGCCAGTCCTTGGCATTAAGGAGTTAAGTACTCCTTAGTCCACACTTTGAAAAAGTTTTGCACCATGCCCTTTTAGACAATGACTAGCTGTTAAGCACAAAACTAATTAACATTTCAAAAACTAGTGTTAATCAGTATTAGGAAGACTCGGGGGAAACCCTTCCCTGCAGAGACCCTTTTGTCTTGAGCTTTACTGCGATAACTTCTAAATTATTACTTTAATTTTAGTTTGCGTTGAGCACGTACCAAACAAACCTGAAGATTAGTAAATGGAAAGAAGTAGAATACAGCTTGGTTCCTTGTTCCTTACTCTTTCTAATAGAGGCTAATAAAATAAGGTGAATAGTGGTTGCATTTTGAAGCTAACTCAAATATGTATGATAGACATGCTTTTAATATAGGTCTATTTAATCAAATGCATAGAATGTATGCATTGATGTGACTTCATTCCTTAAGACACCTATTTTTTACTGCTCTCTGAATATTCAGAAACGGTTATGCTTTATGCGATTATAATACTCCATTTTAAATTTTTGTATTACCTTTTAGAAGGGTCTTTGCAACCTAGATTTCTCCTAATAACCTTATTTAGGACATGAGGGCTCTGATGCCCAAGATCTAAGAGTAATGTTTGACATACCTGAGTATAAGCTCACAACTGCTCATGTTCTCTATTAATAATAAGGGCTTGATACGATGAGAGCAAATTTATAGTTGAAAATTCAGGTTTCATCTTATTGGGGTGAAAAAATTGCAATGACCTATTATTTTCCCAAGAAATCTTTGTTTTCTTAATACCTAATTGATAATTATTCTTTACAGTTATACATCAGTCCCTCTTGATGGGTACTTGCTAGCATTTTACTTTAATATCCCCTTTTTTCTTATCTAGCAGCTGTGTCCTTGAAAGTCATGTCATTCTTGTGATTTTCTTTTTTAATTTTGGCTTTGTAAATGGAAAATGAGAACACCTACTAAGTTTAATGCAACATTAAAGTAAGTCAATGGTATTTACATGTGAAGTCAGGACCAAGTGAAAAGGTCAGTTCCTGTTATCATAATTGAAAGCATGATATCTCTGAAACCATGGCTATAGTGTCAACCTGACGAACATGGTGACTCTGAGCCTGATGAACGTGGTATTTCTGAAACCAAGGCCACAATGTCAACCGGATAAGATGGTGTCTCTGAAACCATGGCTACGATGTCAGCTTGCTTTCTCTTTTTGTAGTAGTTCTTTCAAAGAATAGATTGTTACAATAAGTAAGAAACTAATGTCGTTCTTGTTACTTTGCTTTTGAAAAAATAAAAATAAAATGGGAAATGTAAAATCTGAGGAAAGACTCCTATCTGTGAAGATTTTAGATAATCAGAGTAAAAGATGGAAATCATCAGTGACACTTTGTTATAACCATACATCTCAGGAGATGAGTAACAAATTGGTAGGGGACAATTCTATATTCTGTCAATCATGTTTTAAATAAACGCTGATTGGCCAGGCAGGAAGTATAGGCGGGAATACCAGATAGGAAGTTGAGGTGAGAACAGGAGAATTCTGGGAAGCAGGAAGCTCCCTCACCATTCCTGCCCAGTCCACTGAAAAAGCAGCATGTTGCTTGCCCCACTTAGAAAAGGTACTGAGCCATGTGGCTAACATAGATAAGAACAATGGGTTAATATAAGTTACAAGAACTAGTAAGAAGCCTGAGCTAATGGGCCAATCAGTTTATAATCTTATGGAGACCTCTGTGTGATTTTTCTTTGCAGCATGCAGGCTGTGGGGTACCAGGTGGTACAGAAACCCCAACAAGCCGTCCCTCATGTTACAACAAAAATCTTAAAGGTTGTAATAATATGAGAACAAAAAAAATGATACTGAAGACTTTGATTTTGGTAGGGACATTATGCATTGTTCTCATTATGAAGTCCTCTGTGAATTGTCTCTCCTCCTTGTAGCCCAAAACTCTGCACTGCCCTAATATAACCTTGAGGGCTTACTCTAGACTTTTGCACTTAGTGATATCCAGTGCAATTTTTTTCAACGTCTATTTGCCTAGAACTCTCACACAGAAATGGTGTTCCCCTTTATCAGACTCATTAATATACAAATAGAGCTTCTGGGTTTAGTATGATGGATAAGGAAAAAAATCAGCCTTTCCTCAGTGTTTAAAGTTATTTTATATTACTGTTAAGCCAAGAGTGAAAAGAAAGCAGAAGAATGAGAACAAAAGGTAAGAGATACTATCTTTAATGACTCTTCCTAATTCTAGTAACTGTAAGAGGTTTGATCTTTATTTCTGATTTTACTTTCTTTCCTCCTGCTGTCTGAGCACTTAAATTCTGATTCCTGTGTGATAACTAAGAGGCCAAGAAAGACGGAGAGTTGGCTCAGCTGTCTCTGTGGATTCCCCTTCAAGGCCCTCTGCAACTGAGAGACAGTTGTGTAGCTTATTCTGAGTGAGAGGCCCTTGAAAATGGAACCAGGATCTATCCCCAGTGCATATGTTGGCTTTTTGGGGACTTTCCTGTGGTAGAATGCCTTACTCAGCTTTGATCGGGGGGGGAAGAGCTTGGTCCTGCCTCAATTTAATGTGCCAGTCTTTCTTGACTCTTCATGTGAGGTCTTACCCTTTCTGAGGAATGAAAGGAGGGTGATCAGGGCAGAGGTTGGAGAGGTGGGAGGGGGGTACTCTGGTTGGCATGTATAATGAATAAAAAAATGAAATTAAAAATAAAAGATTAGAGAGTATGGTGGCTATTGGGTAAATTTGTTCCTTACTGCTCAGACAGTTGGCAAAGAACCAGTAACTAAGACAATAGGAAGACTTTTATGGAGAGTCTATGACTCTAAGCACTGAAGAACCAAATTTTAGGACTGATGGAAAGAAATGGTGATCTGGTTGTATCAATTTTGTGCAGATTTAGAGGAATAAACTGGAGTCAAATATTTTTTGAGACGATGTCATACTTATAGCCCAGAATAGCGATAAACTCAGGATCTGCCTTTTTTAAGACTACTGAAGTATAGGGGTTACACATGGACATACACAGGTAGAATATATTTGTAGAGAATGAGAAAACTAACTGTGCGTGTTAAGTACATCCTATGAAGTAAATAAATCACATGTGTTTCTTATGAAATATATAACATGTATAATATTTTTACAGGTTATTTTAAGACAAGGCTTAGTGAATAGAGGAAAATAATGCCCAATGCTTAAGAATCTATTGCATAGGAAAGAGTTTATGTCATACTCAGGAAGTGAATTTTTCTCTATAAGGTTTACCTAGAAGGTTTGAAAAGAAAAGAAAGTATGATTTACTCTCATATAAATCATATGATTTATATCATAAGATGTACAATGGTTACAAAAGTTTTCTTCAGACATCAGAAAATCAAACACTGTCTTCTGTGATTATAAGCTAATTTAAATTTTATTTTATTACATAAAAATGAAGTTGCTGTATAATTCTGAAAGTTATTTAAAATTAAATGATATAAAATCCATCCGGGGTCTAGAGAGATGGCTCAGAGATTAAGAGCACTGACTGCTCCTCCAGAGTTCCTGAGTTGAATTCCCAGCAACCACATGGTGGCTCACAACCATCTGTAATGAGATCTGGTGCCGTCTTCTGGCATTAAAGCATACAGGGAATGAATGTTGCATACATAATAAATAAATAAACATTTAAAAAAGTCATCCAGTGGTATCTTGAACAAAGACGCTGTCGTTATTAGCTATTGGACATCAACTTGAGAAAGATCTATGTGGAAAGAGGTTTTGACTGCCCATCTGACTGCTTCTTGCAAGATTGTTCTGGTGTTGGCTTCTGCATTTGTCTCCCCAGCAAACACTATCCTAGAGTCATGTTTATATTTTTCTAAATATAACTTCTTCCTTCTCTACTTTCTTTTTATACATGCTTATTTATTTACTTGTCTTCTTTATTCCTTGAGAGTGTTATTATCATGGAATTATGCATAGCATTGCATAGTATGTAGCTTAGCTCTCTTACCCAGTTGGAGCACATTTCCCAGTCACAGCACACACTCAATAATGAGTCAATCTTCTTTAGCTTCACATACAAAAATCATCATATCACCTTAAAAGGACATGCAGCCTAGAGCAACCAGCACTGGAGAACTGTAGCAAACTTTCTTGTTACCTAGGTTCACGAACTCAGTGTCTATAAAATAACCTTTCTTTATATGCCTCCATGCCTTAAATAACTGAAGGTTTTTTCAATTGTTTTTGAAATAATTATATTTTCCCTTTTCCTTTCTTATCTCCAAAGCTTTCCATATATCCCTCCTTGTTCTCTTTCAAATCCATGGCCTCTGTTTTTATTAATTGTTGTTACATACACCTATATGTGTGGCCATGTATATATGTAATTCCTACATAAATCAATATAACCTGCTAAGCCTGTATAATGTTAATTATATAAATGTTTTCAGGCCTGGCCATTTGGTACTAGAGAGCCAACTGGTGTGCTCTTTCCTGGGGAAGATTATTTTTTCTACTCTTAGCCTCCTTGTCTTTTAAATACGTACTGCATTGCAGAGACCATGACAGTTACTACTCACAAGGCTACAGTCTTACAGTTTATCATTGAAAAAGAAGTCAGAATTTTGTAATGGTCAAGATGAGGTCTCACAATTCTCCATGGGAGTTTTACCTGTGCAGACCAGCAATCCCTAAGCCCAGAGAAGCCACTGGTTGTACCAAAGGAAAAAGGAAGACAGTTGAATATTGATCAGCAAAGAAAATTATGTTATTGTTGAAACTATGGTTGGTTTGTTTTATTGTTGTTGATTGGGTCTCACTATGTTTCCCAGCTGGATTTGAACTTTTGATAATCCATATCATACCCACCTCCATCCCAGTTCCTAGTTTTACAGGTATATGATGTCATGCATGCTCTACAAGTTTTTCCTTAAGGATTAAAAGTTCAATATGAATTTTCTGCTTCATTATTATTCAATTATTATTATTATTATTCAATTTTCTGTTACATTATTTATAATGTAACAGATTTGGCCACAAAACTCTGATATTTTTAATGTAATTACAACTTATGCAAAGAGATAAATGCAAACCATTGCTATCATTAGCCTCTTCTCACACCACCCACCATGACTACAGCACAGTCAGAAAGACATTATAGAGTTAAATATTAGAAACAATGCCACTAGAACAAAAGGCAGGCAGAGATGTTTACAGTGCCCTACTCAAAGTACCCTAGTTTTTCTCTTTAAATTCTATGTAGAGGAAAGAGGTGAGGAAAAAATAAAAAAATGATTATTCCGTGATATTTTCCCACATATGTGTCAAACAGCTAGTCAGTCATGACTGATACTTTTGACTATGATACTTTGGAGGCTAAAGCAGGTTCATGGTGAATTTGGAGCCAGTGTGGTGAGTAAAATTCCAACATAGACTACATAACAATATCATAACAGAAAATTTTGTATTCACATTAGATCAAAAATATTCTAAAGGAAACAGGTTAGGATGCCTCCTTACAATTAGATAGTGCAATTTTATTACAATTTTAAAAGGCAATTTTAAAGCTCATATTTTCTTTTGTTCTCTCTTTTCGCAGAGTAATTTTTATCTATTTGATGCTTTGTCTTCTTTAAAATTAATGAGTCTGGATGGCTATATTGAGTAATTTGAATACTTAATTTATGACAATCTGAATTTTTAAAAATCATTTCAAGTTATAAGTTATTATTTTTGAACATTTGACAATAAATATCGGAATCATTTTTTCCTTTGATAACACAGGTTACATAAAAGTTGCATGTCTTTTGTACTCGGTAGTACACATGCTACCCTTCCAAAGTTACAAAAGGTTGATGTGATGTTTGTGACCCATGGATGGCCATGTCCAGGGTCGTTAACTGGTGGAGGAGGTTCGCCAAGGAAACTCGTGGGCTGCTTTGACAAATGCAGATGATGATTAAGTATGTGACATTGTTCCCATTTATTCAAGGCTGCATCAATCAGAGCCTCAAGTCAGCCTGATGCAATGGGCTACTCTTGATGTGGTCTTCTGAATAAGACAGAGTGCTAAAATGAGGTCATGACCACTTTTCATGGCACTTTTTGCTTGGCTACATTCCAGCTTCTCTAATTAAAGTCTGTCTTTCTAAGACCTTTGCAGTTTTAATTGGGTATGTTATTTCTAGTGAATGGTACGGAGTTGTTATCCACTGTCATAAGCAGTCTCTGTATTTCATCTTAGAGGTAGCTGCATTTTATCATAGGGATCAAAGGAAAGAAACATGAATATAACTTTTTTTAAAGAGCACTTTGTAAATCTGTGAGCCTTTTGGAAGAGAGCTCTAAGGAGGAAAATAATAGTGTTCTTAAAATGTAAAGTATAGCTACTATCATTATTTGAAAGAAAATCTAGAGACTAAGAATGCATTTTTTAGAGAAGTGAAGGAAAATTATTTCACTGTTTCAGAAAAAGGGCATAAATATGATTTTATTGAAAGGGCTAATAAAGGATCTTGTCTCTGAGTTTCCCTGTTATCTGTATTTAGAGAAAATTGTTGAAAATCCCGTCTATCTAGGGAGACATTTTTGCAGAATAGGCTAGATTCTCAGTGCTAAGCAGTCTACAAAAACTGATTCTCAGTTTGTACACAGGCTGCAGTCTCCTTTGCAGTTAATTTCCTCTTTCTTTTATACAGATTGACAGTCTATACTGAACAAATATACTTCCAGGCAAATGATGAATTCTCACATCACACTGAACCTTTGCTGATCCCATTTTTCATTCTCTAATTGAATGGCTGAGTCATACCTCCTGTAGGAGTGCACCCTCTCACATCCACATAAATACTGATGAAATGAGTCCCCTAGAACAGTGATCACTTAGGGAGGAGGGAGAAATGTTTTCTAACACAGACAAGATAACCATTGAAATTATTGGTGAGGCTACATGGGTTTACATTTTGAGAACAAAGAAATGATGTTGATTTAGTAGAACATAGTAAAGTATAATGTAGTAAGAGAAGACTAAAAACTGAAAGAGAAATATGCATAGACAGAATTTGAATGCAGTAACACCAATTCAATATTAAATTATACATGTATTATAAATTTAAACCAAGTTGATTTTATGTATTTCAGCAATCAGCACAAACCAAGAACATAATACGTAGTTCACATGTGCAGATCTCTATAGGAAACACAGGTGACTTGGGAATTAAAAAGATATTTTACTGCAGAAATTATGTGGAATGTGTCTTCTGATTTGGGATTCCTACAAATAAATTATTGTAGAATTTAACAGTAGATTTTGAAATATCCATGCAGGAGACAATTATTTCACCTTTTGCTTGATACAAGTATCATGAAAATTAACACAGAGCATTGTACAAATACAAAATTTTGTAGAATACTTTTGTTCATGTCTACATAACTACTACATAACTACTACATAACTACTACATAACTACTACATAACTACTACATAACTACTACATAACTACTCACCCTTTTTATACACTCACGTGACCATGAAGATTCATATCCTCCATTGTCATAGCTTTGTATACTTTAGTCTTTGCCTGGTCCTCAGATTCACTAAATACTTTAAACAAATGCTTAGCCGGGCGGTGGTGGCGCACGCCTTTAATCCCAGCACAAGGGAGGCAGAGGCAGGCGAATCTTTGTGAGTTCGAGACCAACCTGGTCTACAAGAGCTAGTTCCAGGACAGGCTCCAAAGCCACAGAGAAACTCAGTCTCGAAAAACCAATAAATAAATAAATAAACAAACCAATGCTTAATTCCTCATATAAAATGTTAAAAATGTGTTTTACTTTCTAGTTCTATCTCTGCCCATTATTGCTCTTCCCTCACAATATCTTAAATTTTTGAGTACTGTCTTACTTAAACATATACATACGATACATATATATTTATAAAATGTCTTTAAGTTAAATATAATACACTTTGGCCATTAAAAATTATTTATTTATACTTATGTCTCTGTCTGTGTGTATATCTTCATACATGTGTCTGCACAGGCCAGAAGAAGGTATGCGATCCCCTGGAATGGGAATTCCAGGCAGATATGAGTAGCGTGATGTGGGTCCTGGAAACAGAATTGCATGGACCAAACACCGAACCACTGAAACATCTCTACGCCCCGTGTGATCATTTCTAGGTCTGAAATCTCATCTCTCTAAATTATAGCAAGAAGGGGAGTTGTCTCCTACACTATGTTTTAATTTCTCATTTAGATACATCCAGTTTGATTTTCTCTGTTTTCCTATCAGTGGTAGATTCTATTTTCTGCTGTTATTAATGGTGAATAGTATAATGTATATTTTTGCAAGTATCTTCAAGTGCAAAATGTGAGTTTTTCATGGATTTTACCTAAAAATATGACTTCTGGGTTTTAGGCCTTGGTTAGCTTTCTATAGCAAAACCACAATGATTTCCAGTTTTCATTCCTACCAACCATATTTAAGAATCCTTTTATTAAACACGTCTCTCTTGTTGTCAGAAAACAATTTAACATTTTCCAAACAAACAAATATAAAATGATATTTATTTATTATTTATTTGATGACACTTACTAATTATGTGTAGCTTATTCAGATGAAATACCTTCTTCCTTGCTTCTTATATTGTTTAATCTCTAGAGCATATAAATGCCTCTGATATGCAAAGCATGGCAAGGAATAGCTCTCAAAAATTAATATAAAATTATGCACAGAATATCAAACACTGAACTTTGGCAGCAAACTTATAATGAAAATTGCACGTAAAAAGAAGGTAGATAGTACGTTCTTAAAAAAACATGCATTTATAAAAAAATCACAATACAGTCCACATTTTTCAATACTAACATATGTATGCATCAAATATTTTAACCTTTCTAAACAACTTTCTAAACATTTCCTTTTACTTCTTGAGCAAAAAAAAAAAAAAACGACTTAAATTAATAAATTGTAAACCAGTGATCCCTCAAGCCAGTTCGCAAGGTCTTGTTCATCTTGCTAAAGACCTAGAACCGCTGCCATTCACTTATGTGCACTGGCTTATTATCTGTCTATGGAATTCTTTTAAATCATCCTAATTTTGACAGATCTCACATAGTGTTATAGATCTCTATGGTTTTATTTTAAAAAATTGTTTCTGAGAACTACATGCTAACTTTTCTTTTCCTGATCTACAGGAATTGATTTAGTTCATTGTGAACGAAATGTTTTCAACTGAAGAGTTTTGGGTCCATGTTCTGTATGGTAGACTTTCTCCACATGTGGTTTGAGAAACACGGGCTGGGGTCACAAGGTACTCCGTGTTGCAACTACATATCTGTATGAAACCCTGCTTCTTTCATATCTGTTATCTGAAAAAAGTGCTACAGCAGGCTGAATCTTGGAGCATATAAGGGAATTTCTTTTCTCTTTGATACAAGGCATAAAACATTTTGTAAAGATTCATCAAATTGTGATAATTTCCCAATATTTTTTCTTTCACAAAAGATAATTTGCTAACTCTCTTTTAATGGGTGTTTTCTGTTATGTGGAAGTAAATTAATAGTTTAAGAATTTAGTTTTGAGGTCTGGGCATTGGTGGTGCATACCTTTAATCCTAGGGCTCGGGAGGCAGAGTCAGGTAGATCTCTGTAAATTCGAGGCCAGCCTGGTTTACAAGAGCTAGTTCCAAAGCTACAGAGAAACCCTGTCTCAAAACATCAAAAAAAATATTTAGTTTTTATTTATCATACAATAGAAACATTTAACTTAACTTTCATTTAACTTACCAAAATAAAAGCTCTTTGCAAAAATTCAGTAATTTTTCTTTTTAGGCTTAATCTTGACTTTTCAATTATCTTCTTTAGACTTTTCTTGATCTCCTCAACCTCCCCAAAATCTAGATTTTGTGAAGAATCTAGAAAAGTCCTATCATAAATATTTTATTCCTAAATAAGATGTATTTTAAAAGAATATGTAGACTCAATTAGGTGAAAGATTTCTCACAAAAGCCATGATGAGAAATTTTACGTATTCTTAAAAAAAGATACTGACACATTTATTCCTTCATCGAAACACTGCAAAACCCGACTCTGTCAGTCACCAGGACAAACTGCTCAGCAGTCAGGACACTGCTGTGCAAGACTACCCTCTGAGACAAGCAACTGCATTCTTGGGGAATTTGTTTGTGCCTTCCTGCAAAAAGAATTAGTCCAGCTGAGCTCTTTGACTGTTCCCAGCCCCCTCAGGAAGATGGAAAGGGGAGAGAAAGCTTGAAGGGATGAAGAAGGCAGATGATGCTCTCTGAGTATTCAGACACTACCCCTCCTGTTATTTGTGACTCTGCCTTAATTTCTTTCTGCCTGCTTGCATCCTGGGAGGGCAAGAGAGGATAAGCCAGGAAGATAAGGTGAAGGTGGCTCTACATCTGCTGTTTGGTTTCAAGGATTTCCAAGGGGTGGATTTGCAGGGAGGAGTCCTCACACCAAGTTAACCAACCCTTCACCTATACTCTGTAAGGAAACCTGATAAAAATCATCAGTTCACCAGGATGAATTTTGAGAAAAATCACACCTTGGTTCATCACTGTATTTTTAGAATGAGAGACCTTGCTTACAACCCCCAAAGCGAAGGAATTTTAGCTACCGATAAAATGTTGAAAACTACTTGGTTTCCTTCGTCGATTGCAATTAACACAAACCTTAACTCAGCAAATGCAAGGTCCTGTCATGTTTGTGGACTCTCCCTTAAAAGTGTAACTTGCCAATATTGCTCGTTATATGCAATACTTGCTCTTATGGAAAAATGCAATTTTGTTTG
>JAQHUG010000173.1:452577-471517 GCA_028555095.1 Dicrostonyx torquatus | reverse complement strand
GTCTTCTTTGGAGGAAGTACAGTGCTACTGCTAGGAGTCAACCTGTCTCTCTCTCTGTTATGAGAAGTTTTTTAAATAATTAAACATTTAAACACCATATTCCCCAGATCTCTGAGCAGTTGAGAGCTGTTTATAGGGTATAGATAAGTTAAAACTACAGCATAGAATCTGCCTGGAGAGCTGGCTTCAAGCTCAAGGAAATAAAAGAGAGGGAGAGAGAAGAGGGAGAGGGGTTATCTCTTCAGAAAAGGGAAGGAGAGAGAGAGAGAGAGAGAGAGAGAGAGAGAGAGAGAGAGAACAGATTGGATGAGGCAGAAGATCTGCTTGCCTCAGCAAAAGGGGAAGTGGGGTAGGGCTTGTCTCTTAAAGGGACAGTGTACTCAGGCTGGCAGATCATAACCGATGTGTTCCTACTATCTACTTTGGGTCCCTGCCAGGGTGACTTTCCTCAAATTCATGGACCATATCCTGAAATTGTGAAGTAAAATAAACCCTTTTTATCCCAAGTTGATTTTTATCAGAATATTTTATCATATCAACAAAAATGAGAGGTGTTTATTTTCTTCTGGAATTTCAAAGTTTCACTTCTTACATTTAAATCTAATCTAGTCTTATTTGGTCTATTTGACAACGAAGAGGTACAAGTCTAATACCATTTCATACCTGATTTACCCTGCCCTATGAAAAGATTATACTCCCAATGGCTGTGTTTAGAATTTAAATAAAAATCAACCAACTATATATGTGTGGGTTTACTTGGTCTCTCCACTCTGTACCACTGGTCTTTGTGTCTGCTTTTTGCCAATTTAATGCTGTTTCAATTGCTACACCTTTGTAGTTTGCTTGGATAGCTGTTAAAACCTTTCCTGAGTCATGCTTTTGGCTTAGAAGGTGTAAGGTATTTTCTATTTTCATTTTACATTTTTTGTATTTTTATGAAGCTCTGTTAATATTTTAATAATTGAATTGCATTGTATCTTTTAATCACTTTAGAAAATGTAAGCTTTTCTATTTTTGATAGAGACACTTATTTTTTCTTATTTTGGTTTTGGTATTAAACACTTTTTATACTTCAAATGTTTTAAATTGTTTCAGATTTTACATTCAAAAATTCTTAAACTTGTGATTCTTCTAACAAAATATTCTAATGAAATTTAACCTGTGGCAAATTTGTAAAATTCTTGAAATGCTTGTAATATTACTTAGTAGTTTTTAAAAGTTGATTGTGCTTATTTTCAAGGTGCTGACTGTGACTTAAGAGATTATTTTACTTGCATTAAATAAACATAGCTGTTAATTACGTGAGCCACACATGTCTTAGTTTTGAGAATGACATCCAAAACAGAAACACTTCACTACAGACACAAGCATAGTGAGGCTGATTATAACGTGACTGCATCTCATGGTTGGGCTCAACCTCTAGATTCAAAATTTGCTGACTTTAACATTTTATTCTGGCTTTAATGTTTACTTTTATTTTTTTTTTGCTTTTTTTTGAAGAAGAATAGCTGCTTTAATTCTTTTCCATTTTTTTAAAACTTATTTTTAAAAACTATCTTCTCATTTTACATGCCAAATCCATTTCCCACTCCCTCCCCTCCTCTTGTTCCCTCTACCTTTCTCCCTCCCACACCCCATCCACTCCTTAGAGAAGTATGGCTTCCCATGGAGAGTCAACAAAATCTAGCACACTGCTTTGAGGCAGGACCACCACCCAACCACCCATATATAGGCTCAGCAAGGTATCCCTCCAGAGAGAATGGGCTACACAATCTGGCTTTAATGTTTTGCCTATACATTTTACTGGCTACTTGATAGTAGCAACTTCACAAATGGAATTTAAGTTTATAAATCTGTGTAACTACAAATATAATAACTATGTGCATTCAAGATCTGGAGATACATTAAAATTACCCACTTGAGTTAATAAAGAGAATTTTAACGGTTTACAAGATGAAATATGTGATTAATTTTCAATCTAACTTCCCTAGGATGTCAAAGTAATATTTTAGACATACAAAACATAAGGTAAACTGGTAATAGACAAATTAGTACTAAGAAGCATAATTAATAAGAGAAATATAAATTAATTATTCCTCTAATCACCTTTGAACAGGTTGTGTCAGTGTGTTTTTCTATAAATACACACATACCAATCTATTCAAATCTCTGTTTAAATGTGTCTAGAGTAGCAATTTGGTAAATGTCTTCATGACCAAGCTGATAAAAAATTTATTAAAATGGCACATAATTTGCTTAGCCGTGTGTTCTTTTAGAATGAATGTCATTAATTTCTGTTCAATTTGTAGTTAAAATTTTGCCTACACTTAAAGAAATGGCAGTATTGTGACTGAAGTGCAAACCATTAGTGAATAAAGAAACTAAGAAGATAGTTTTTCCAAAGTTAAAAGCAGACTGAACATCCTAGAGAATGATTCAAACTTTACTTTTTGTTATCATACAAATAGCAGTGAAACATTTCATTTAAATTACATATTTTCTTTAGCATCAACAATATTGGCAGTGTGAAAACTTCCTGCTCAGGGAAATAAAAGTCTTAGCTTATGTAAAAATCTATTCTGTTCATTCTTTGATCTCCAGGACACTTTGGATTCCAGAGCTAATTCAAGGATTCACACTGTCATTTGGCATATTTTTTTCTCATGAAGTGAAGATTTCTGGTGAAGGCAAACTTAGTTATCACTTCCTTACATATGTTCTTTGAAGAACAGCTGCTGTAAGGCTTTCTGAAGCAAACCCAAAAGACAAATATAGGACCTAAAGTGAATTTAGGTGGTCAAACAGTCTTACTTATCTGTCTGTTCCTGAAGCCTGGACAACCTTCCAGCCTGCCAGCTCTACCGTGCTTACTTCTAAACTGAGCATCCATGAGAAGTATGGGTTCAGCTTACCCCTCAGCAGTAAGCTTCAGTCTGGAAATAAATATGGAAGACATTTCAAGAGGTAAAGGCTGAACCTATTTGAGGAAAATCAAGAGGTTTATCATTTCATGCAATATGACTGACTTTAAATGAATTGATATTTGGCTTCATCAACCATGCTTCTAAACTCACTAGTTCTGTGACATTCATCAGTGGATGGGATTTGAATTTAAACTGTTATTTTCCTATTTATTTAACAGTTTTGTTTGCTAGATAGAGGTATAATATTTAAAGAAAAGTATCATTTAAGAAAACGTAATTAAGGTTAAAAAGTTAAATTCATAATTGTTCCATTCCCTTCCCTCAAATATTTTTATTTTTTTCCACTTGGGTTTTAGAACACTCTCCTGCCATGCCATACATTTGGATCCAGAAGGCAATGAGAAGGTTGTTTGCCTCGAGACTCAGATCAACAGGATGGACCATGTTGAGCCGTCATGCTACCCCCATTCAAATATTATTGAACGCCAGTAGTGCAAACTAATAATTGAAAGTTACTAGACAAACTATGTTTTTTTGGAATTTAAAGAAATAAAAATTAAAAGCTTTTAATTTTTTTATTTCCATTTTATAGTTTCAAGTGTGAATCCGCTTATCAACTTTACTGGCAAGCAGTACACTGAATTAATGTGCTACCTTGTGGTGGAAAATCATTAGAATATTAGTGTTATAGGAGTGGTGATCTGCAGATGGGAAAATTTTACAGGACCTTTGGTATAATAGAAAAACTGAGTCCAATTAATAGTTCCTCCAAGGCAAGAGAGGTGATCCACTGAGGTGTGTTCTTACTTTCACTCAAAGATAATTATCAAGCTCCAGGTATTATTGGTTTAATAAAATTTCTCAAGATCATATGTATAATATTCATAATATAAATCAGAAGGCTTAATGCTGCTATAATTAATATTAAATACTTGTCATGTTGTATATTCATACCAACTTTCAGATTAATCTACAAGGTATGTTTAAGGTTAGAATTTAGGATAAAAATCCACAGATATTTTCTCCTAAAATATACTTTGGGAAAATAACCTACATAAGCATAAATATAAAATTTAAATCTAGCAAATATTCTTAATATGATATAGATATAGGTAAATTTATTATAAATATCTAGACTTAAATAGAGTGGTTCAAATTTCTTGTACACTGAGTTTGTCATTAATATATTTTTACTTCATTAATATAATGGTCACTGAAATTTGTTTCTATTTAGAATCATAAGAAAGAGCCTTTGACCTACTGCGAGATACTAAAATATATTCAGATGAGGAGATAAAATAGGAGGGTATACATTTTATTCAAACTAATCCTGCAAATGTTCCAGGTCACTGACCAACTCTGATAGGGTGTACACTGAACCCCACCTGTCATTTCATGATACATTTAATTTCTGGATACTAAATCTTAAACTGTTCCAGTTGTAGCCTATAATACATTGTTTTTTCATTTTTCAAGGGGAAAGAAGAATCCATGCAATTCAAGCTCTTTGCACACAAAAATGAAGAAATTGAATGAGGTATATTGCTTAGCATCTTTGACAAATTTTAAGTGCCTTGTGTGAATTAAAAAAAAATGTGTTAAATCTCTGTAGTTACCTTTTCTTCATAAGAAGAAAAAGTGATGGATTTTATTATAGGATTGATAAATAACAATATGAAAATTTTAGTTACTGAATGCAAAATGATTTTATAATTTAGTTTTCGACTCAGTTATTTTAGAAAAATCGTTCACTGGTCATTGATACCCATGTATATGTAATCTCTAGGTGTTGCATGGAAGCATTTCTGCCCAAGGTCAATAATGGAGGCTTCTTTGACAAGAATTATGTATTTTCATTTCTTAACTTGGCATTGTGATATGGGGAAATGAATATTTAAAATCTCTTTATAGCCTCAATGAGTGTATTTAAAAAGGTTAATAAGAACTCTCCTAACCTGCCCCAAATCTCAGATCTACGCTAAGGGAATCAGAAGCTCTTGACCTTACTAAGATTTTAAGAAGAAAAACAAACTCCTTAATACTTCATTACATTGTGACCATCAGAAAGGATACTTCAGGTCCTCAGGCACAACTCCTACTACCCAGCCTCATGAGGATAATCCTTTCTTATAAGGAAAAGAACAGATAAAAAGATATGTAATTGAACTATATTCAATTTCAAGGCCAAATAAAATATTTTTATCTATACACCTAGATAAAAGCTTGCCTGCTTCTAACTAGTTCATCAACCCCTCTAATAAATGTAGGAACATTTTCACAGTCTTGTAAATTTAATAGTTAATATTTCTGATAGCATGTGTTATCCGTATTCGAATAGAGGACAAAATGAAATACTCTCACAACCATTTAAGAAAATCATTTTGTTTCAGTGGGCAAACCCATCGTGGTCTTTGCTCATATTCTCACTCCTTCCATTCTTCAATTGGACTTTGAGAGCCCTGCTGCGGGCTCTGCCTCTGTTTCCATCAGTTGCTGGATGAAGTTTCTACAGGGATATTTCAGATATTCATCAATCTGACTGTAGGGAAGGTCAGTTCAGGCACGCTCTCCACTATTGCTTAGGGTCTTAGCTAACATTATCCTTATGGATTCCTGGGAATTTCTCTAGTGTCAGGTTTCTTCCTGGCCCTATAATGGCTTACTAAATCAAAATGTCTTTTCTTGCTCTCCTCTGTCTTTCCTCCATCCTGACTATCTTGTTCCCTCAAGTTCTCCTCCCCATTCTCTTTTTTCTCTCCTTCTCCTATTGTTCCCTCCCTTCTCTCCCCCCCCTCCATGATGGGTTACCCACTGACACAGTTTACCTGAGCTAATGAGAGCTCACCAGTTCCAGCCGGACAGAAAAGGAACCAGCATAGGACCAAACTAAGCCCTCTGAATGTGAGTGACAGTTATGTGGTTGGGGCAGAATGCAGGGCCACTGGCAGTGGCACCAGAATTTATCTTTTCTGCTTGTACTAGCCTTTTGGAACAACTTATTCTCTTTAGATGGATACCTTGCTCAACCTAGATATAGTAAGGGAAAAAAAAAAAAGCAAAGTGCCTTACCCTCCCTGAGGAGAGGATGGGAGGTGGGGTTGGGGGAGGGAGGATGGAAAGGGAGGAAGGGAGGCAGTGGGAACTGGGGTGGGAAGATGGAAGGAAAAGGAGGACTGGAGGAAGCAGTATCTGAAATTGGTATTTAAAATGAAAAAAAAAGATAGTTTGTCTTCTTTTTTAAAAAAGAAAAAGAAAAAAATCATTTAGGCATAGAAAAATTTTGGTTCCCTGTTGTCTCTCAATATCCCTTCCCAGCTTTTACCAAGCGTTAACTAGGATTGCTTCTAAAGGAGGAAAAATGCACAGTATACAGTTTTGTTTTGCTTTCTTTTGTAAATTGAAAATAAATTTTTTTCATTCTGCATATTCTGAACACCACTTCCCTCCCCCAGCTTCTCAAAGATCCCCCACCTTCTCACTCACTCAATTCACTCAGCTCTCTCTCTCTCTCTCTCTCTCTCTCTCTCTCTCTCTCTCTCTCTCTCTCTCTCTCTCTCTCTCTCTCTCTCTCTCTCTCTCTCTCTCATCAAATTGTAAAAGAAAACCTACAAAGTAGCTATCCTAGGACAGTGATGACCTTTGGTATAACTGCCTATGAAGCAGACCTCTGTAAAACTGAAAACTGGGAGTAAAAGAATGTGTCCATTTCTAACTGGTTTCTGATTACTTAAAACATTCCGAAATGTCAAAGTCTATCACAGATGCGGAAAGTGAAATTGAAAGCACCCCTGCTAACTTCTTTATTCTGCGGCGGCGTGATGAGAGAGAGCATTGTTGCCGGTCCTCTCATTAAAAGTCCTAATGAGTGAACACCTGACATTTCCTGAAGACCCATCTCTCACAACCTGAAAGAAAATGATTCTCCGCTGCACAGGTTGCTGTCCTAGCAGGAGCAAAGTTCTTATTTGCAGTCTTTCCGGTGACAGGTGTTTTTAAAGTGTGAATTGTAACAAAAAATGACTTACTTCCCAGAGCAGAACGCGGGACAGGTAGGTTTTTTGTGCATAAACAAAAAAAAAGAAAATGCACCGCTCTCCTGATAGGCCCATTTTTGTAACTCTTAAAGAAAGATTTTTTAATTTTAACATAAGTATTACGTTTTCTTTAACCAATCAGATATCCAAGTGGATTTTCCCCAATGACAGAATTCCATTCTAGTATGTGTGTTTTCTGTTTCATCTAGGTAGATACAGTTGTGAATGGCTATGAAACAAATCACACGGGGTTCCAACCAATCAAAAAAGGGCTTGCATCTTCTACAAAGTAGATACTACAGATGGTCTAGTTAAAGAATACATATGTAACACCTGAAATCGTGCAGTCTTTGCTCCATAAATATTTATCTGAGCACCATAAGTAGAAGAAAAAAAAAACACTGCTGTGGAACAGTTTGTCATAATGAGCACAATGAAAAAGTAAAATCTGGAGCAATATATGATTTTTTTATTAATCTTTATAGCTGGATTTTAGCCTGCTTTAAAAAATCTCCACAACTGGATTTTACACATGCTTCATCTCCTCATGATACTTTGAGTGTGCTTGTTAGAGAGCTTTCAGGGAATTTCGCACGCTGAAAATATGTCCTTAATTGTTTCACTAAAATGTACATGTGGCAGTTTTGAGATTCAGAAAAAGAGTGGAATATGAAGAGCATATTTCATATTTATTAAAATACATCCTATATTATCAATTTAGTGATGAGAATAAAAATTTATTTAGAAGTTTTTTTTACATAAATTTATGGTTGATGTAAATTTCAGGTCATCTTAAGTGTTGGTTAAAGATCAAGGGGAAAAGTATAGTTCTAGAGTTAAAAACACTGCTGAAATTTCCAACAAATATTTAGAAATATTTCTGGCAGAAGAATTTAACAATTCTCAATTCTAACTATTGTAACAGAAATGAACAACATTATCATAGTTATGCTAAGTAAAGTATCCTTAACTCAACAATTCAGTTTTTTCTTTAGCCCTGCCTTTACAATATTAGTAAGTATTTATGATCAGAGGCTTCGATTTTTTTAGTTACCTCTACACATTTCACAATGTGAGGATGATAACTTTGTTTCATGTTCGCACTTGAAACATGGGTAGGATGGTAGTAAGAAATCAGCAGGCAGGTTCTATTGTGAATTCATGGATTACATCCCTTTAAATTTGTGAATGATCATGTGTAGATTATAACTCTTGGTCCTGATTGTTTTAGTTACTGGAGACTGACAAAATGCTCTGTTGTTAGCCTATGGTCTTTGAGTAGACATGCAGAGCAAACGCCATGTCTTTATGTCACACGTTGTACATGATCCCACTCATACCAACCATATATTGGACTTCACGAGTGGATAAATGTGCAAATAAAAAATTTCAATGCCCTTACTAATCCATAACTAAGAGAGTGAGAAGACAGAAATACTAATAGGACTCAAAATTTGAAAAAAGACGGTACTAATTTTGTGAATGTGAAAAGAAGGGTGACTTTGAAATAGATAAGTAGATGAAGATGCAAAGAATCATTTCTGTTTCTTATTACCACTTTGTGTGTTTATTCCTGCTTACACTCAATAGTCATCTCACAAATACTAAGAAATTGAAAAATACATATCGGACAAATGATGGAAAGAGGCTTGCTTCCTTGTTAAGAATTGCAAAGATCACCTTTTCGCATACATTTGTGAAAAGAAAATAGTGAAAATTCTTTCTGTTGATTTCCTCCAAACCATAAAAACATTGTTTTTTTTTTGTTCGAATCTTTTCATTCACAGTTATTTCTTAAACATTATTAGGGTAAATGTTTTAATTTTCATCTGCCTTTCATATCCTTGATCATTAACAGAAGATATTTCCATGTTTTCAGAAATAAACAAGTATGAATGTTATTTTAAAATCACTGATAATCAAGTATTTTTCTTTGCAGCCTGAATTAGGAAAGTGTGTCTAAGTAGTTGCTGGAAACATATGGAAAACGATTATCTTGGAGAAATAAAATTTCTAACAATCAGAGTATCAATATGACAGTTCTTTCTTTCTTTCTTTTTCTTTTTTTCTTTTTTTTGGTTTTTCGAGACAGGGTTTCTCTGTGGCTTTGGAGCCTGCGCTGGAACTAGCTCTTGTAGACCAGGCTGGTCTCGAACTCACAGAGATCCGCCTGCCTCTGCCTCATGAGTGCTGAGATTAAAGGCATGCACCACCACCTCTCGGCCAGTTATTTCTTTCAATTGACCAAAATCAGTGAGATTAAAAATGCCTTATTGCAGGAGACTCTTGCCAAAAGGTCATATGTCATCCACCAGCAGCTAAGTTTATTAGTATAGGGAAAAACCCATTGAAAATTCTCATTTTTTATAATTACTTTTTAAATTGAATTTTACTTTCTAATCTCTTCAGTTTTTAAATTTTCTTTAATGTTGAAATCGAACATTTATAATATAAATATGCATAATATAACACAACGAATAAAAGAATAATCATGAACACAGTGAAGAGGTCAGCAAGTGCTAGCATTGACTTCTTATTTCTGTATTCCCTTAGTATTTATAAAGAGCCTCTAAACCAACCACAAACTGAGGGCCAGATTGGGATGTCTCATTAATAAGTCTTATTGCTATCATCATCACATGACACACTGCCATAGCACACAGTGTGCAGTTTGGAGACAAGGTTTACTTTAGTGGATGTAATTATATGCACTAGAAGTGGTTAGGACTATAGTTTATGTTGCATGAAATAATGGTTGTTTACCCAATAGCAACCGTTACAAGTATGTTCTGTCCAAAGACAGTGGTTCCTGAAATACACTCTATTTGCCTTAACTGCCAAAGGATGTTGAGGGTCCTTATTTTCATCGTACATTGCACATTTTGTACATTTAATGCTTCACCCTGCAGAGAAGAAAGTCAACTAACTCCATTTTTGTTGTTGTTGTTGTTAAGAACATTTCAGTCATTTTTCTCTAACTTACAAGTGTCAGGGAATAATAGTTGGGTTTTACATAGATGTCTTTTATTCCTTCAGCATGCAAACATTGGTTTCAGAGTTAGCCAGGAAAGAGATACATATAAATATTTATGACCAGAAGAGATAATAGATCATAAAAAGTCCCAAACATCATAGTCCTGCACACATAATGCTGATAAAGACAGTTCTTGAACATCACGGCACAGGCAGCTCAATAATCCATGGTGATCTGTGATAAACTACAAACTGTCCCCAGTGCAGAGACTCATTCTTTAAAAAGAAACAATCCACAGAGCCAAAATTTATCCTAAGATTTGTGTCGCTAGGAAACTGAATAGTTCAAAGTCAAACATTGTGTGACATACTTTAGATTGCTTTTATGTACAAATGCACCGTAGAAATGCAACCTTAGTATGATCTACTGTATTTAAGAATTAACGGCTGCAGAACAGCCACGGGAGATGAATACGCACTGATGGGATCAACTCTATCTATTACTTACCACTTTAATATAAGGCACACTTTAGAAGAGAATCCATAAGACAAACAAGTAAATACATTGTTGAAAGGAATGCATCTAATATCAGGATTTCATGTTATTAATTCCAGCAAACCCTCATACTATAGCATTTTCTTTTAAATAATAGGAGCCTTTCATTTAAATGGTGCAATCAATCAGCAACAAGCAGACTTTTTCTTTAGTGGGAGGAGTTAGCAGTTCCAACATTCAATTGACCTGTTTCCAAATAATCTACAGGGAAAAAAAATGAAGATTAAGTCCCCTAACAAGAGCAGTTTTCATAGCCTTGCTTACAAAGAGAGGTACTGAGTAAGAAGATGAGAGGGTAAGGCGCATTGTGCTGGCCCACTTAAATCTTATTTCCAATTCACTAAATGTGTTATTTGACTTGGCAAGTGAGCTAGTATGTGTGTTAGATCAGCAGGGAGCCTAATCAAGGAGATGCCAAGTTTACTCCAGCTTCTCTGAGTTGCATTAGCCTCAACTAGTGACCTAAAGCAGAGTGGGTGGTTGAACCCACAAGAGAATAGCATTAACTTTTGCTTGAAGTTCAGCCTGATGTGAAGTCTCCTTTTGTGTGGTATTCCAAAAAAGAAAGAAGGAAAGAAAGAAAAAGACAGGAGGAAAGAAAGAAGAGAAAAAAGAAAGAAGAGAATAATGCAAAAAAAGCATTTAACAAAATTGAATCTAGTCTGCTCAGCACCAGCTTCCCATGCAAGGCTTCATAGAAGTTTGCTCCATTAAAATGCTGACACATGCAAAACCAGTGAAAAGCATTAACTCAGCTGAGAGCCACTTCATTCTGCAGCTGCGGAACAATTCACTGTGTAACTGGGGGTTTTTCCACCCGGATGAACTGCTAATTTGCTAATTGATACAAAAAGTATGTTCAAATATTAAATAAACTGCAAATAAAGCAAAAAAAACCGAACACCAAATGATAAGAATTCATAAAAGTTACACAGTTTGGTTTTACGCTTCTATGTAGCAAAGCCTTAATAAATAGATTTTCACATGGAGCACGTGCTCCTAGATGCATAAAACAGATGGCAGGTATGTATGTATCAATTACACTTCGTTCCAATTAAATTGAACACTTTTGTATTTTAACATAAAGCTAGTTGCGTTTTTTAACAAATTCAGGCAAGGCATTCATCTTTAGAAATATATTTGCTCTCTATTTGGGCTTCAAGTTTATGTATTTAAAGACTTCTATTAATGTCAGCTGTTAACTGTTTTATATATATATATATATATATATAACTATATATATAGTTTAAAAACACTTTGAAATCTACCGACAATAACAGGTTGGTGAAGTCTGACATAGTCACGTAACACATGGTTGTAAGCATTGTATAGTTGCTAAAAGTCGAATAGCAATGTTTAACCTACATTAATTAGGCCTCTGTTTGGGAAAGTTTTCTTTTATACAGAACGTTGGATGAAGATTTTTTTTGTTCCCAAGCTCCCATTCTTTATTTTCCAATATTCTTTTTTCCTCCTCAAATTTGAAAGGAAGCCAAGCGAAGCATCATCACTATTTGGACAATTTGGAAATCCAATCTAGATCAATAAAGCAAAGGACCTTCACTTAGATGGGTTTCCTCAGTGCTGAAGGGATGGGGTAGGACTGCGACATTTTG
The DNA here is from genome assembly GCA_028555095.1 of Dicrostonyx torquatus. Lineage (NCBI taxonomy): Eukaryota > Metazoa > Chordata > Mammalia > Rodentia > Cricetidae > Dicrostonyx > Dicrostonyx torquatus. Next base: position 459,414 of record JAQHUG010000173.1, on the reverse strand, counting down.
GCCATTTCAAAAGGTATCACAGGTAGAAGAAATCTCCCAAGGAGGCAGTTTTCCAGGTCCTATGTTAATTTATGCTTGCAGGTTGTCCTTTTTTTCTTTTCTTTTTTTTTTCTTTTGGTTTTTCGAGACAGGGTTTCTCTGTAGCTTTGGAGCCTGTCCTGGAACTAGCTCTTGTAGACCAGGCTGGTCTCGAACTCACAGAGATCCTCCTGCCTCTGCCTCCCGAGTGCTGGGATTAAAGGCGTGCGCTACCACCGCCTGGCTCGTTGTCCTTTTTTTCAAGTGACTTTTAGAGAACGTGGTTTAAAATAATGCAAGTCACACTGTGTTTTTAAAAATTGTTTTGTTTTTGTTGGTGCTTTGTTGTGTTGTTTTCGTGTTTTATTGGACATATGATAGTTACGTAATTGGCAATTGCGTTGTTTTGTTTAACTTGGAGATCTCAAAACATTTTCTAAATATCAGTTGCCATGAGCCCCCTGATGCAGCTGATGGTAGTATACCTATTTTCCACCGTGATAAGCAAGGAGCACAGGGCCCATGGCTTGCCTTGCCCCATGCCCAGCAGAGCCTGTTCATGCCGGGAACCCGCTTAAGGACCATTGAATCAACTCCGTGGGAGCACAGAGGAAAACGAGCAATGGACTCTAGGCAATGTCAGAGATTTTGTAAGGTCATAAACACGTGAGTACAGCTACAGCCAGAGCCGAAAGTCGAAGTTACACATTCAGGGGTTAGAAACATCTCCTCATTAAGACAATTCAGGCAGGATAGCATCACACGGTCATACGCGGTTAAGACATGGAATCTGTTGCCACCCAGTTCTGAATCACTTATTTCGCAACAAAAATTTCTCCCTTTGATTTGAATAAAGGTAAATGACTGGATTTTTCCCAGACTGCATGAGTAGGAGAGCAGCAGGCCCAGCAGAGAGTTCCCACATTGACTTTTAAAACTGTGAAAGAGATGCTAACAGCCTCATTTACAGGACAGACTGGATTCAGCTCCTCTACCTGGCGGTGTCAGAAAGAGCCACACACGGAAGGTGAAATGAGGAGTTGAAAGTCACAGCACACATTGCTGCACAGACTGTGGGCGTCGCACCCTTTATTCTTTAATTGGGAGGAGAAGGGCTTCTGCTGGAGTGAATTCTACAATGTAGGCCGGTAGCCCAACTGGGAAGTACCCTTGATTTGAACACTTTGCAGAAGATCTATTCTGAACTCTTTATATAGTTCCTTTTTAAAACCAGGACACATATTTTAAGGTAAAAAGGGCATTTGACTAATTTTTTAAGCCTATCTTTGACTGCAAGCCATAGTTGGAATTAATAATCATCTGATTTCTTTTCCAGGGGCTCTGCAGGAATGAGGGTGGTTTCACAGCTGGCTGTCAGCACAGCTCTTATTACCAACACCAATTATTGATTTTTAAAAGACCTCCGGAATTAGTATTGCACTAATACATCTCTTTCACAGACGTTACGTGTTATAAAAACGTTGCGGAAAATATAAAATCTGAGTCTTGCCTTTCAATCCTCATGAAACTTATTCTTTATGTATTACATGAAACCATGACAGAAGGCAAGCCAGGTATTCTTTAAAAAAAAAAAAAAACAAAGAAAGAAAAAGGAAAGAAAGGGAAAGAAATTTATGGGACTCATGGGCTAATTTAGAAGCAAAGACTGTCTGCTTTCTGATCTCTCTGCCAGGTATCATGTTATTAAAAAAAAAAAAAGCGCACGTTGAGGAGTGACTGTATTTCACGCTCTCAATCCACACTTCAGCCCATCAGAAAGCCCACCTGCTCCTCTTCTCTCTAGGGTGCCTACTTTTGAAGAGGCCTTCACCCCAAATTGGCCATTGGCTTTGTGAGTTCTCAGGGATGGTTAATTGTAAAGAAGTCTTTCAAAGGAAACTGTTCAGACTTTAGTCAGTCCAGTGATTTATATATTCCTCCTGTAACGAGCGGCTCCAAGAACACTGGTCTTTAATCAAAGCTTATGCATGTACTATAGTACATTGTGATACAGAGGACCTCAACAGCAAAGACCTACTGCCTCACAGTTCCAAAAGATGGAAGTCAGAGGCCAACGTGCACATGGTGTTAGCTTATTTTGAGAGCTGCCAGACAAATCTTTCTCTTCTCTAGCCTCTGGGGGCTCTTCTGGCAGTTCGGGCATTATTGAGGAGACAAAAGAGAAAAAACTGAGCAGGTAGGCAGAGACCCAAAGCATGGCTCCGAGAATGTCCTTGTTAATAGCTAGGACGGCTAGAAGAGAATGATGGTTTTGGGTTCCTTATCTTCTACCCATGAGAACAGGGTGGATACCGCGAAGATGGGCGCATCTCCATGTTCCGCCACCTGGACTAATAAGCTTCTTGCTGCCTCACCTCGGGCTCTGCTGGAAGTCACACTACAGTCCCTTAGACTAGCAGTCTGTTGCTACCTTGCTTCCTAGGACCTGTTGCCACAGAGGGGTTTTGCCTTCTGTCTTCCTGCCTTGCTTCTGCCTACGGCTCTATAGTAAACTTATTTCTGAAACTCGCCATCTGCCATCTCTAAATTTCATTGTTTAAATTTAGGGGACAAACTCTGAAGCCACTAAAAGTCAAACTTTATCTGACCTACCAGAAGCATCTGCTACCCTAACTCCTGAGTCACAGCCCATCTAAATACCAGAGGGACAGGCTCTCAAAACTCAAGTACACCAGAGGTTTCTGATATTATCATTCTGGGCTAACTGCATATCCAGTTATCTGCTGTTAGTCTCACATAATATTATTCCTGTGTGCTTATCCGTGTACAAGTTTCGCCTATTCAAAAGATAGGATTGGAAACGCCTCTAATGATGTCATCTTAACCGGGTAATCTACCGAGAACTTATCTCCAAATACTGTTACACCACAGGCAGGCACGCAGAGTTGGGGCTTTACATGGTCTCAAACAATAAAAGAAATATATAAATAAAAGAATAGTTTGATAGGGAGGGGTTCAATTCAGGTAGTAAGTGTTTTGTTACATATTTTTGTGCATAGTGGCTATTGCTGACAACTCACTTGTTAGTAAGAAATCAACAATGCGATTGCCCTCTACATGGATGGCTTTTAAGTAATTGAATATGGTATGAGTAAATGAGACATTTGTATTTTGTATGGGTATTAGAATCAAGCTGATTTAATCCACCATTAATAAATAAATAGCTAAGTAATTAGCTAAAGTGTGACTTACCCATACTCTGAGATATGTTCCAGTGATACGATGTAAGCCACACTTTGAGACAACACTAAGTAAATACTAGTACTGAAGTACTGTGATTTAATGCTGAAGCTAAAGAAGAATTGCATTTTCATCTTAAACAATATTAAAATAAAATTAGAAGAAAGGAACACACATGAGAGAAAGGAGGTTTTCCAGAGTACTCGCCTCATAACAGTGGAGAAAGATTTCAAAAGGAGTGAGGGTTTGTCTCTTTGTGATAGAGCAATGTGTACCACCTAACTGGACAGCCTGTTCAACCATGCAGCAGCACAAGGAAAACAACAGACTTCACACAGCTAAGTGTTCAAAACCATTAATTAAAGTTTAACAGATGACAATTAAAATGTATTCTCATGGTCTACCCTACCTAATATAACTTTAGGGCACCCAAAATACATTAATGGTATGTGAATGATTTTATGTGTGGAATCAGAAAAAAAATTTTAAAAAATGAAGGAATGTGAACAGCATTTATTATGTATCTGTGATCCCGGTACTCAAAGGCAAAAGCCAAAGGAGCACAGAAAGTTCAAAGTCAAAATATCCTATAGAGTAAGTCCAGGTCAGCGGAGCTGCAGAGTGAACCCCAGTTGCTGTTTTCATTTAGATTTGCATGTATTGCCTGAGTATGCTTACATGCATGATAAAAGTATATGGAACATCCATCAAGAATTAATTTTAACTTTTTTTTTCAAGACTGACCCTGAAAAGAAACAAGTCACTGTTTAGCTAAAGATTTAAAATTTGAATATTATCTCAGATGACAGCTAAATTGAATCTGCAGATGCTTAAGCTGCAAACCATGTTAGCCAGAATGTAAGGTCAAATTTGATACATGGTCTCTTTCAGCTGGTACTCACCAAGAGCATCGATAAGGAGCAGTCACAGAGCACACAAAGATAATAGATGCTCACCTTTGCTGGGTGACCTGGCTTCCAAGGTAGAGTTTCAATAATATTCTTAGAATTATTATTATTATTATTATTATTATTATTATAGAAATTATTGTTCACAAATAAGACTAAAACTAAACATAACTACATTAACATTAAATCTTTCATTAAACTTTTAAAAGCATCATCAACCTTCCAATTTCTACATTTGGAGTATGAAAACATTTAGATGTTTTATTCCCCCCCCTCCACATTTCTCTCTCTCTCTCTCTCTCTCTCTCTCTCTCTCTCTCTCTCTCTGTATTTTATTTTTATTTTTTAGTACTGGAATAGTTAGAAAAACAGAAATTATTGTCTTCTCAAACGTGTTGCTTACTTTGTATGACTGGAGCATAATTTAGAGTATGGCTCACACTTTAATTATTTATTTAGCTTTTATTAATGGCGGATGAAATGTACTTAGTTCTAAAATCCATATAAAAACTGAATGTTTCATTTACCAATACCTGACTCTACCTAAAAGTCAACCATGTAAAGGTCAATCAAAGTGTTAATACAGTCTTCTTGACACATTTTTTTTTCCTGGCCTCTGTAGTTTGAAGAAAAAAAGACAGCAACCTTAGAGGTCTGACCCTTGGAAATATTCAAAGGAAATTACCCATATATAGATACATGTCGTGTGAAACCATAAAAATATAACCAGTTGTGATTACCAAATACCATGATTCAATATCAATGGCTAGTGACGGATGCAAGTCCTTGTCATGCTCTGATGCCGTATTAACACGTGTGTAGATACTGTATGTACAGTAGATATTGCAGTTGCTAATAAGAATGTATCATTCATTTAGGAGGAAATATTGGCCATTATCTCATCATGATTCTGGCAACAGACAGTAATGAAACACTAAACACTGAATAAAAAGTCTGTTCATCCTTTTACGAATACCATTAATTTGGCCATATTAAATAAAGAACTATTGATAATTATAGTTTTTAATCAAAGTAGATTGTGTGATTCTACAATTGCTGAACAGTGCTGACTGTTTAAGATACTACTAGGATTTTGAAAACTTTTCATCCCATTCTGAAACCCCGAAAGTGTTATAGACTGTAGACAATGAATAAAACTTATAAGAGTCTAACTCCCAGGAAAAAAAAAGATGTATAAACTATTCAATTATTACTGCAAAATGTTATTGTTTCAATAATGAGCATGTTGACAATTTAAATTTGACGGTCTCTGTCACAATTTATTAAAAGCGGATTAGCATAATTAAGGTCACCAGAAAGAAACTATTAAAACATAATTGTTGCAGTTCTTCTGATCCAGCATTTTATAGTATGTCACTTTAGCACTCATTAATTAAGTGTGATACCTTCTTGCAGCTGACATCTCCAATGCACCCAATCCCTATCCTATGTTCCTTTTGATTTAAAAATAACACACAAATCTGGGCTGCATTATCTTCAGAGAAAGTCATCACCAGTGTGTAGTTCTGAGGTGTTTGTCAGTGATGTCACTAGACAGAGCAAAAAGGGTACCTGGGAATGAGAAGTTTGTTTCCCTGAATCACTGTCCATCACTACTTTGCAAAATTACATAATCGACATGTACCTGTCACCTGTCATAAATTTGTCATTAGTTTTCTTACCCTGAGTTTTCTTTAATATGTCTAAAGAAGTTATTTTGTATAAGAGAATCACGTGACTTATATAAATATAGAGGATACAAATACATAATGGTGGAATATTTAATTTTTTTCTTTAAATTGTTTTAAAATAATTGTGTATTCACATACACAATTATGGAAAAATATGGAAGTCTAGATACATTTTGTGCAACTGTTTTACAGGTGTGTTTGTGTTCATGTGTATGTATGTGTGCAACTGTACATATATGCATGTGGGTATTGCTGGGGAGCGAACCCAAGTAAATATGCATTCATGTGAATAGTTGTGTAAGTGTTCATAATGAGGGATTCTGATCTGTATGCTGTGAATATGTTTTATTATGATTTGTTAAAAAAGAAGCTGCTTTGGCTATGGCAGGGCAGAATATGCAGCTAGGCAGGAATACTAAACTGAATGCAGGAAGAAAGAAGGCAGAGTCAAACAGACACCATGTAGCTGCCCAAGAAGCAAGATGTGAGGTAAAAGGTCACTAACCCAATGGTAAAATATAAAATAATAGGAATGGGTTAATTTAAGATGTAAGAGCTAGCTAGGAATACATCTGAGTCATGGGCCAAACAGTGTTGTAATTAATAAGTTTTTGTGTGATTATTGAGGTCTGGATGGTCAGGAAATGAAAGCAAAGACTCTGCCTACATGGGTAAGTGTGTGGTACTAGAGCATGAGTATGTGTAAGGCATTTGTGTGTGTACATGCTCACATGTGGCATTATATAAACATATTCCAATATGCAAATAATGGTGTGTTCATCCATACATGGTAAGAAAGACTAAGCTGTAGGAGGGTCCTTTATTTCTGTTGCTTTCATTGGTTAAATAAAGACTCTGCCTGGCTTGTAAGATAGGTCAGCCCTTAGGTGGGAGGAGTAGACAGAATGGAAGGTGGTGAGAGAGAAGGAAGCGGGCAGATGCCATGGCGCTCCCGCCACAGATGGATGCAGGTTAGACTTTTTCGGTAAGTCACCACCTTGTGGTGACACATGTGGTTA
>JAQHUG010000173.1:383369-409392 GCA_028555095.1 Dicrostonyx torquatus | reverse complement strand
AGAGGAAGAGTAGCCCTTTATTAAAACTATTTACACCTCTTCGTCCGGGATATTTGGAAGCTGCATCTTATGTTGGTAAGGCTGCAGATCCATAACAAGTGAGAGATAAAACACTGACTGGTTTTCTACACTGAGCATTTGGTCATAAAAATGTGGTTGTTTCTTGTCCAATTCATGCTAATTCTTTTTACAATGAAATAAATCTATGGGGTACTGAACTAAACAGAATTCTCAAAAGAATACTTTCAAATGGCCAAATGATACTTAAGGACATGTTCAACTTCCATAGCGATCAGGGAAATGCAAATCAAAACAACTCTGAAATACCATCTTACACCTGTGAGAATGACTAAGATCAAAACACCAATAATAATAGCCTATGCTGGAGAGGATGTAGAATAAGGGGAACACTCATCCATTAGTGATTGGAATGCAAACTTGTGCAACCACTTTGGAAATCAGTTTGACAGCTTCTCAGAAATTTAGGAGTCAACCTACCTCAGGATCCAGCAATACCACTCTTGGGCATATACCCAAAAGTTGCTCAATCATACTACTAAAGCATTTGTTCAGCTATGTTCATAGCAGCATTATTTGTAATAGCCAGAACATGGAAACAACCTAGATGCCCCTCAACTGAAGAATGGATAAAGAAAGTGTGGCATATTTACACATTAGAGTACTATTCAGTGGAAAAAAATGATATCTTGAATTTTGCATGCATTTGGATGGAATTAGAAAACACTATCCTGAGTGAGGTAACCCAAACTCCCAACAATGAATATGATATACACTCATTCTAAGTGGATTCTAGCCATAAAGAAAGGACATTGAACCTATAGTTCATGATCCTAGAGAAGCTAACTAATAAGCTAAAAACATATATATATTTATATATGTATATATATATAATAAAAAAATAATGTATAGACCTACCTGGGAATCGGAAATAAACAAGATTGACTGTCAAAATTTGGAGCATGGTGATGGGGTAGAAAGAAGGAGAGAAGGGGAAGAGGAGGAGATAAGGGAAGAGTTGAGGAGAACTGGAGGGAATGGGATAGTAAAGATGGAGGAAGGACAGGGAGGAGAGCAAGGAAAGAGATATTTTGATTGAGGGAGCCATTATGGGGTTAGCAAGAACCTGGCTCTTGAAAATTTTCCCAAAATTCACAAGTATGACCCCAGCTAAGACCTTAAGCAATAGAGGAGATGGTGCCTGAACTGATCTTGTTCTGTAGTCAGATTAATGATTATCTTAAATATCACCAAAGAACCTTCATCCAAAAACAGATGGAAACAGAGGCAGAGACCCTCATCGGAGCACTGCACTGAGCTCCCAAGGTCCATTTGAAGAGTGGATGGATTGAGAATATGAGCAAACATGTCCAAGACCATGAGGGGTTCACCCACTGAGGCAGGTTGCCTGAGCTAATGGGAGCTTATCAACACCAACTAGACTGGGAATGAAATAGCATGGAATTAAAATAGTCCCTATGAATGTGGTTGACAGCTTGGGGAGACTGAGGGGTCACTGACAATGCCACTGAGGTTTGTCTCTACTGCATATACTGGTTTCTTGGGACCCTATTCTCTTTGAATGTATACCTTGTTCAACCTAGATATATTAGGGAGGGCCTTGGACTTGCCACAGGGTAGGGTGCTTTGTCCTCTCTTAAGATTAGAGGGGTAAGGAGTGAGAGAGTAGAGGAAGTGGGAGGAGGGAAGGGAGTGAGAATTAGGATTGGTATTTTTTAAAGTAATAAAATTAATAATAATAATAATAATAACAATAATAAAAATAAATGCAATGCTGTCCTGTGTGGCAGCTGAATACTTATATCCTCTATTACACAATGAAGTCATTCAGATAGTAGGAGCCTAGAGTGATCACCCAGGTAGCTTTAAATTTCTGTCACTTTAATTGATTCATGTGACATTTGGATTATACTTCCTGCTATAAGTAATCTTCAGATCTCTGAAGATGTTGGCTATTTGTAGCTTTATGTTAACAGCAACAAACAAACCAGGTCCTGCTCCAAGGCTAGAGCTGCCTGGTCAGTTTATTTCATATGTAAAATTCAGTTCTCACCTTTCTAAAGTCACCGTGTCTACTGCTGGAAAAGAAAAAACAGACATTGGTACAATTTAACTTGCTGGCACACTTCACCTGAAAGAGATAACAGGTTTCAATGTAACTTTTCACTATTTCTTTATCTAAAAGAACTTTCTTTGCAATAACTGCTCTCAGTAACCAACCATCTGTGTCTTGTGGCAAATGACTGGATGCAAGAAAAGGTTTAAAGTTTATGTAAGTTATGAGGGTCTAAGAAGGTAATTTAAGGTAAAGTGTTTTAAGGTATGTAAATTGAAGCCATAAAGAACTAAGGGAGTGCTTTCGGGTATATGAAAAAAAATGTTTCAAACTTTTTTCTCTCTCTTTGGTATCACTATAATAAGACTTCAAAAGTTCAGAATTTTAACATTAGTTAGTGCAGTTCTGATAAACTATTTATCAAGTCTTGGTTATGCACTGATACTTTATCACCATCGCAAGCTCAAATTTTAAATTTCCTTTGGTTGTCTTCTAAGTATGGACCTAAATACTCATGGAACTAAGAACATCTCTGTCCAATCTATGTGTACAACCCTTTGGATATTTTGGTTGCTTTTTAACCTAGAATCATTTTTTGGGTCCCCAAGATTTTCTATTGTTCAATGGTGTGAGTCTATATGCTTTTTCTACACTGTGGATTTCAGTACGGATTACAGACTGTAGTAATGATAATATGTCTAAAACTTATGAAATTCAATGAGTGTAAAATATTTTTATAAATTTCAGAGCATCCTAAGACTTGGATCCTTCTTTCACAGGTCTAATGGACTACAAATAAGAATTCCCATCATCAACATCCTAAGCTTTCCCTCTACTGCCTACCCCTGAGAATGGACTTAGTGTTCCCTTGGTCTTAAGACTCAACCCATCCTTGCAACAATCAGGAACCATGGGCCTAGAAATTTCAGATGCACACCCAGAATAAAAATGTTCCCCTAAACTCATTAATTGTACCTTCTGTGCCAGCAGATTTCCAACCAACTGAAGACTGGAAACCACCCTAGGTGCTTCTGATAGGACTCCTGGCAAGCTTGCATCCTAGACTTCTCCAATTGTTCTCTACTCCACTAAGCCCATGCAGACCTCAGCTTTCACACAATGACTGAATCAAATGTTCTTTCAGCCTCCTTTCTCTCTTCCCAGCATTTGATCATCATTCCGGCTTTCCTGAGCCTAGGCTACATGCTTTTATTCAGGTAAGGAAGAATTACAGAAATGAATATACAACCCCTTATCATCAACAAGAGGTTTGAATGTCAGCTTCCAAAGAAACCTGGGACAAGTCTCACCAAGCAGCTGTGTCTCTTCTCAGCATTTCTTGCCAACTCCAACCCTGAACCTCTCTTCACTTCCCCCAGATTATCTTTCCTATATAAATCAGCCATTTTGGCCATGCACTCCTTTGGGCTATTGTGATGTGGGATGCCTTTCTGTATATGTGTTGCTTTTATTGGTTAATGAATAAAGCTGATTTGGCCTATGGGAGGGCAGAATATAGCCAGGCTGGCAGAGAAATAGCAAGAGAGTATGCAGAGTCAAGGAGGCGCCATGTAGCTGTTGAAAGAGAAAGATGCCCTGGAACCGTTCTAGTATGCCACAGCCCTGTAGCACTATATAAATTAATACAGATGGATCAATTTAAGATGTAAAAGTTAGCCGATAAGAATCGTGAGCTAAGAGTCTGAGAAGTGATATCATTAATGTAGTCTTTGTGTGATTATTCAGGTCTGGGCAGTCAGAAAATCAATGAGCAGCCTCCGCTTACATTTTTTGGTTCACTCTTGGTCTCTTGGTGTGCACCTCCTCTCTTGGACTACTTGGCATCTCTCCCCTCTTTTATTTCTCATCTTTCTTTCTTACCCCCACCCTTCCTTTCATAAACTAGTGAGGTTTGCACTCTTTCAGATGTCTATAACTCCTCTTTTCCTCATATCTACAATAAATCCCTTCTCAACCATACCTTGGAGTGGTTATGTCCTCATTTTCATTCAGTCACAAGCCTTTAAACTCTCAATGCTCACTCTCATGGACGTACTTCATTCAACAAAGCCATGCCTTTTAAACTTCACAAAGAATACCATCAACTGGAAAGCAAGTGTTGAAATGCCTGATACTCTAGAGGACAGCACACTTAAATCATCACATTCTCTACTCTCTGGTACCCAGAGACTCATAACCATATCATAAAAAAGATAAATTTCATCTAATATTGAAAATTCGTGTAATTCTTGGTACTATTTAAATTTCAAAGTCCTTGCTGCTATAGTTTATATAATAGTTTGCCTCTATAGTTTATATAATGTTCTTTTATCAAAAAACTTGATTTACTTAAACTTATGGTTAGTACTGTATCCAGAATGTATCAAGTAATTTTCATGAAAAGTAAAAACTTTGCTTTTAAATTTTTTTGAAAAGAAAATTGGCAGCATAGGTGCTAGGGCTTGAACATTGATACCATACAACCCATATTATTCTTAAGAAAAAAATGGAGGTATTTGAATGACAGAGTATTTGGTTCAATGATCTATTTGTCTTTCTCATTCAGAACATAGAGCAACTATTTTTGTAGAATTCCTTGAATAATATTGTCCTTTGTATCCACCTGATAAAAAATAAAATTTTAAAATACCTACACATGATCTTCAATCATTCTTACTAACATTGCAGTGGTGTTTTCTTCACCTAAAATGAAAAAGTATATCCTAAATCTTGCTTCTAGAAGACCTATGTTCAGTAACAAAGGGTGCTTTAAAATTTGATCTTTGAGATAATCCAAAAGTCAAACTGCAGTTCCACAAGGAGTACTTCCCCAGCTTTGCTTACTGAGTGTCAAGATAAATGGCATGCTTGACTGTGTCGGTATAGCAGATGTGAGAGTGGAAACTATGAGCCAGATTCTACGGCAACTGCAGTGGGAAGACCCACAGTTAGTGGACAAGAGAGGTCATCAGTTCTCGTTCTAGAGCGTGGGAGAGGATATCATAAAGGAAATCCTTCCGATAAGTAGAAGGTTTCAGGATGGGCCTGGATTATCCAATTCACTCATGCTGGTAGGTTTATTCTGTCTGAGCAGTGGCTCCTGTTGCTGGCATGCAGAGGTGCTTCCTATATTGTGTTTGCCAATGGATTCTTGCTGATCTTATTACTCAGCTAATGGGAGGGTTAGACACAGACAACTAACTTGATGATACTGTCATGGTATCTGTATTTTACACTGACAGAATAATATTAATCAGTTGAATCCTTAATATTTAATTGCTTGAATGTATTTTTCAAGCTTTGAGTTAAAACTCAGGATTTTCACCTAGATTCCCTTGGTAGGTTGGAGGAACAGGGCAGGTGTATTTTCGAAATGAAGGCAATTTCCACCATCAAGGTTCTTATCAAACGTTTGCTTTCTTGAGTAAGTGATATTGGTGAGGATGAGAGCTGAATTGTCTATGAAAAAGGATGAAAGGCTTCTTGGAAAATGAATGGGATGACAAGACAGAAAGAAATATAAAAACAGAACAGAAAATTATAATAGGAAATGTAAGGTTCTGTAATATGGGATGTAAAATAAACTCATTTATCTAGAAAAATTTTGAGTAAATGTTTGTCTTTGTATCAGTAATTGTGCTACATCTCAGTACCAAATGTTTACTCAAAGTGGGAGCTAAATAAGAACCATACAAATAAATACTTCTGAAGAACAATTAAGAGGGAAATATATAATTTTGAATTGCCACTATTAATTTAAAAGAAGCTAACATTTAGCCGGGTGGTGGTGGCGCACGCCTTTAATCCCAGTACTCGGGAGGCAGAGGCAGGCAGATCTTTGTGAGTTCGAGACCAGCCTGGTCTACAAGAACTAGTTCCAGGACAGGCTCTAAAAACTACAGCGAAACCCTGTCTCAAAAAATAAAAAAAAAAAAGAAGCTAACATTTGGTGAATACCTATGTCAATCAGTCACATGATAGAATTTCTTTTTTTTTTCTCTAGATTTTTTTTACTAAGAATATTTTAGTACATCCTTTTCTCACTTTACATAGCTATTCCTGTTCTCACTCCCTCCCCCTTCTTGCCCCATCCCATCCCTTATCGACTTCTCAGAAAGGGTAAGGCTTCCCCACATTATAGGCTTTCTATGCATACTTTCATTTAACCCACGCAGTAGGTTGATAAGTTAATTAATTATAATACTCCACTGTGAATCACATCATCTTCATTCTTGTTCCTTCATCACAATTACTTTTGCTTTGCCTGCATGACTTGAACATCTACAACATGTAGGAAGGAAAAGGCACAAAGGTATTCTACAATTGGTGGTTGTCTCATTAAAATGTTTTTACGATAAGAAGTGGAAAAGTCTTCATCGTTTCCGTTTCTGAGACAATGGGGTACAGTCATTGTGTCTGAGTCCAGGTCTCATTGGATCAACCACTTGGAAGCAACTGTGAGATCAGAATTCAAACTCCATAAATGGGAGAAAACTGAGCTCTCATTGCTTTCATTCATACAGGTTTGAGGGGTTCAGATATTAAGCAACAAACAACTGATATAGAAACATGTTTATTCTGGGATTCACATTCTCCAAAGCATAAATATTGCAATATTGGATTTGGAAAGAGGCAACAATAAAGTCTTGGAAATGAATACTTTTCATGAGGTAGAAATGACAGTGGCTGACCAGATCCTGAGGACTGAAAGATGGGCAATATATTCTTTTAGTAAGACAGGCAGCAAAATAGCAGCTGACATCTGGAAGACAGTTACCTGGGACACTCAAATCACAAACGCCTTGTCAAATGTCCAAAGGGCCAGGTTTAAACACACATATATGTAATCTCAGTATCTGAATGACTGAAACACAAGGACTGTAAATTCATAGCCAGCTTTGGATTTACAGAGTCTTCAGTGATCATCTGAGATCTATAATGATATCATGTCTCCAAAAACAAAAAAGGTTTGATAGCTATATGATAGTAACTAGATGATACAATGCTATACATAAATTCTATTTTAAAAATATATTTATTACTTTTATTTGTGGAACTGTTTATTTAAATGTATGAATATGTAACCTGAGCACACAGTGTTGCATACCCTCAAGAATGGGGCCTCGGATCTTCTAAAAACTTAAGCTGCAGGTAGTTGGGAAGCATAATATGGATGCTTGGAATGGGTCCTGTGCAAGAGCAGCCTGTGCTGTTAAGTGGTGAGTCATCTACTTGCCACTCAGGCAAGTGTGGAGGAGGAAAGTGAGCAAAATGAGAAAATCTTTCTTGAAATCACCAAAATGAGGTCAGGCGGTGGTGGCACAAGCTTTTAATCCCAGCACTTGGGAGACAGAGGCAGGCAGATCTCTGTGAGTTCAAGGACAGCCTAGTCTATAAGAGCTAGTTCTAGGACAGACTCCAAAGTTACAGAGAAATCCTGTCTTGACAAACCCCCCCCCAAAAATACCAAAATGTTATAATGTTATCTTTATTACACCTAATTTGGCTATATTTGATTGAACATCTCTAAATTATAGACTCCATAAATATCAAAAAAGCTGTGCTACTTTGCCTGTCTAAAACCCCTGATGATCTAAAAAAGAACTGAAAGGTCAATAGAAAGGCAGAAAAAAGCATAGGCAGGTCTGGCAGGCAGAGACAGTCGATTGGTGGAGAAATCTGGGAGGAGCAAGAGAACAGGAGGATACTAGGGGCCAGCTGTACAGTCACACAGCCAGCCTTGGAGTAAGAAGATATACAAAAGTAAGAAAAGGTTAAAGCCCAGAAGGTAAAGATAGATGGGTAATAAGTATTAAGAAAAACTACCTAAAAAAAGAAAAAAAATCAAGTTAAACCGGGGTGTTTATATGAAAAAATATGTGTCCGTGTATATGATTATTTGGGAGCTGCATATAGAGCCCCCAAAAGAGTGAAAATAACCAACAACACGTATGTGTACTGGTAAGTTTGGTATATGGATGTTCCTGTGTCCCTTAGAAAAAAAACTTTCTTTAGCACACTGTTCTGGAGGCTGAAGGCCTCGTCTCTAAAATTTCTCAGCTCTAAGACACTTTTGGCAGATAGCATCATCAAGAAAGCACATATGTATATGGAAGAGGGAGCCACCACCTGTGAGACAGGATGTCAGAACAAGTGTGAAGTGTGAATAAGTTGTTCTTTTTATAACAATTCTTGCGAGAGATAACTCTGGATTCTAGAAGTATTACCTCAATTTCTTCCAAAGAAATGTTTGAAGAGGCAAGGACCTTCCAATATAGCACAGTCTTAGAGATCCCACCACCTCTGTGATTCACCCCGCTGGGGATCAAGTGTCCGCTGCATGAACCACTGGGAGATAAAACACACTTAAATGTATATGTTCACTATTGCTTCAACATTACATAAGAGATATTTAGTGATGTGTCACATATATATGTTTAATTTAGTCACTTTCACCATTAGATTACAGTTGATGAATAATGCAAGTCATACACCTAATCATGTGCTGATTGTAACATGAGGGGCCTGCTTGTTGGGGTTTCTGTCCCGCCCAGTACCCCACAGCTGGCAAGCCCCAAAGAAAATCACACAGAGAGTCTACATTAGGTTATAAATTGATTGGCCCATTAGCTCAGTCTTCTTACTAGCTCTTGTAACTTATATTAACCCATTGTTCTTATCTATGTTGTCCGGTACCTTTTCTCAGCCGGGAAGCTCACATGCTGGTGGACTGGCAGGAGTGCAGGAAGAGCTTCCTTCTTCCCTGTTCTCCTTGTGCCACCTCTACTTCCTGTCTGGTTTTCCCGCCTATACTTCCTGCCTGGCCAATCAGTGTTTATTTAAAACATGATTGACAGAATACAGACAATTCTCCCACACCAGCTAATCAAGGCCTTAGCTCTCTCATTTAATATAAAAAGTAGAGCTAATACATTTGCCTATCAATATTGACAAACATATTTTGGATTTTAAAAAAATGTATTTTTTGTCTTTATTTTAGTTAACTATACATGTATATCTTCAGGAAAACATTGTATCAGAAAATATGGTCTGTTTTGCTAGTAAATTCAGTGAAAACTTTCCAAAATAGTTATCCCAAACTTCATTTCTATCAGTATATAAGAATTTGGGTTAATGAAAAACTTGAATATTTTTATAAGCTCTAATATTGTGTTATTTGCTTAATTATACAAAGGTGTGTTGCATTTGTTTGACTATGTACAATGTGTTGGATTTGTCTAATTATGTAAAGTTTCATTGTTGTTTTACCCTATTGCCTAAGGCACCTGATTAGTCTAATAAAAAGAAAATGGCCAATAGTGAGGAGGGACTTCTGGACAGGAAGAAAAAATAGGAGGAGAAATTGAGACTTAGAAGAAAAAAAAGAAAAGGAGAAAGGAGATGACAGGCAGATGCTAGCAACCAAACTGACAGATGTGGAGAAAACAGGAAGTAGGCACATAGAATGAAAGGTTAAAAAGCCACAAGGCAAAAGATAGATGAATAGAAATAGTTTAAGTTAACTTAGAAGAACTAGTGGGATCATCCTAAGCTAAGGTTGAGCATTCATAATTAATCATAAATCTCCATGTCTTTATTTGGAAGCTGGTTAGTAACCCAAGGAAAATATCGATTTTAATCTGTTTCGTCATAAATGGATTAATTTGTGGATCATAAATTAGAAAAAAGCAGATGTTCATAAAAGGCAGGAATGTAAAACTTGACTAAATCTCCAATTTTTAAATAAGAACACGCTTATTCTGTAATTACATGACTGCATATTAATTTTAGACATATGTTTTAAACAAAACATGTATAATTAATCACTCAAACTTTAAGAACATAACCCTCCTGATACTGCTTATTTCTTTTCTATGCGGTATCACAAACACTTCCAGCTAGACCCTGAGCTTTCACCAAGTTAAGATGAGTTGTTTTTAGTGTTTTGCTAAAATTCCCCAGAGCAGAACAGAAAACAATACATATTCATAAACAAACAAAATTAGAAGTAAATGTTCTGAAAAAGAAGTGCTTGAAAAACAGCCTGATTTTAAGCTTACAGAACATATCATTGTGCTCAGTGTAGGAGGTGAAGACAAGAGGCAATTTATTCTGCAGCTGGTTTCAAAATAAACACAGCAAAGGAAGATAAGGAGTGAAAGAGGGATAAATCCTCCGGTAGCAGAACTGATGGACAGACAGCCTGCCATTAACAATGCCGTTGCCTTTGTAAGTACGGAGTGATGTGGAGATACCTTGGCATTTACACCGTAGACGTGGTCCTTAAAGACTTTACACCTCCAATTCCTTAGAATTATCAGCTATCTCCAGCCTGTCAGTCATTCTCACAGTCTTAGATTTTTAGCTCGCAGGCCAGGCAGATTATTGACAAATCAATCCAGGGTGATATAACACACCCTGACAAACAACAGTGAGGGGATTGTGTTTACCACTTTCACTGAACCAGTTCAGCTAAATTAATTCTTTACACAGAACATAAACTTCCTCTTGATAACCATTCACTCCCTACCAATGTTTTGTTGCTACCAAGCTCCTGCCTCCAATGAAGATGTAAGAGATCTCTGATGAAAGTAATTTAATCTAGTGGGTCCTAATAGAAGCAAAGGTGGCTATCTCTACAATAAGATGGCTGATAATGGCACCTCTAAATAAAGACCTCTGGTTAGAACAGAATAAGGGTTTGAGTAAAGTATTCAGAGGTAGGAATCCTCTAAACCAACTGTCATTCTGTCCTTAACTCACCCTACAGTCACAGAAATGGAGCATACAGTCTCCTAGACTTGATTTCAAGAATAAATATCAAAAGTAACAAAATAACAACTGCAAAACAAACAAACTCAATTGGCTTTCAAAAACATCATCTGAAGATATTTTCAGGAGGACGTGCACTTCTGCCTGTAGAGAGATTTAGCAGGTAGGAACCCATAAAATTGGAGCATTGAGCATTTGAAGAAAGAGGACAAACACTAGCATTTTGGAGTTCAAATACTAAGAAACTCTTACCTTATTTGTTGTTGTATGCATTATTCACTTTCAGGGATATTTTGTTTTTGAACTTTGTTCATTTTAAACATACGTTTCATGTTAAATCACTAATAGTTTAAGTGTCATGTGTAAACTCTTACATTGAACTTATTTCTCTGGTATCAGAGTTTGCATTTTTTAAGCTAATTTTCATAGCATTAGACTAAAATTTTAAAGTTTTTCCGGAGAATTCTAATGCTGTCACAGTATACAAAAATATGTCTTTCAAAAGCTTTTGAAATATCTTTAAATGTACATGTATTTACAGATTCGCCTGAATTTCATGAAGTAAGCATGAGTGTTTGTTTCAAATCTAAAACTTATAAGTGGTAAATTTTATACAATATATAAATATACTTGATTAAAATTCGCAGTTTATACAGAATCTAAACACAATAAATAAGTGAATTTTAAAAGGAAGCAAAGTAAAGTTGTTGAAATGGGAGAATCAGAGAAATTTAATACCACACTGCAATTCTACCACTTTGTTTCTTTGCACTATTTTCCTTTCTGGTAATATCTAGGACATTTGATTTCTGTCTTGATATTATATAGTATTCTTTGCTTTCCTTTTAAATCTGCCTTGGAAATAGTGAGGCCCTCCTACACACACACTGAATAACGGGCCTGTCAGTTCCCACTTCTAAGTGCCCAGTGGATTGCAAGCCTGAGACTTCTGTATCCTGTGTTTAGATCCCTGGACATTTGCATAACTAAGCTGGTCACAGAGGGAGCTAGAGTGTCCTCTTCAATGCTTTCTTGCTTGGTTTCTGATCTGTCATTCGTCTTCTTTTCCTTTATCCTTCTTTATGGACTTAATAGAATCATTGTTCCTCAAATGTACCCAAATTTTTAAGACGTTCTTTTGTTGATTCCATCACTTGGTAGAATACACAGACCATAATGAAAAGATCTTCGTTTATTCAGTGTGTCTCTATCATTGAATGAGTGTCAGAAATATCATTGTAACAAGAAAGCACTGATGTCAGTCATGTCAGTTAGATTATATAGAAGGTAAGTGGTAGTAACTTTGGGATTGCATATTCAACATGACTTACCAGATTCCTTTGAATGCAAGAAATTAATGACAAGGTTACTATATGTTCATCTTCATGGCTACTTAGGAAAGTCAGTAAAGTGATATGTAAAACTGACAAGATGGAAAATAATCATAATTTTTTGAACTAAAGATATAGTCATTAAAGATTTTATCAGCAATTTATTTATGTTTCTATTGCTCTGAACAGATGCCATAACGAAGACAACTTACAAAAGCCCAATAAAAGAAAGCATTTAATTGGGAGTTTGTTTTGCAGTATAAAAGGGTGAGTCCATGACCATCATGGAGGGAGTCAGCATTTCAGCAGGCAGATGACATGACACTAGAAGAGTAGTTGAGAGTTCACGGATTATCCATATGCCAGTGGTAGAGAGCATGAGACTAGGGATTGGGTGGGCTTCGGAAACCTCCCACCTCCAGTGTCATTCCTCCTCCAACAAGGTAAGTCTGCTAATCCTTTTCAAGGACTTCTACAAATAAGAGACACGCATTCAAATCTGTGAGCCTACAAGGCCACAAGTGTTCTCTGTACGGAATAAATGATGTCACATATGTTCTGCTAAAGAATGACTGATGTATACAACAATACTTGTAGATACTTTGAAAATATAGTGGGACAGGCCTAATTCTATGCATTCTTCACTTATTATCTCAATCCACTCGACCTCTATGTAGCATAGAAAGTACTATAATTTTAATAATTCTATAGTTACAAATAACAAAAATTAAGAAAGGACATCCCCAAAATTACAAGGTTAGAAAATGGTAAAACTAAAATCACAATTAGGAAAATTAATTTTTAAATACAAACATAAATTTTACAAATTACCTTCAAAACAAAACTCTTAAAAATAGCAAATCTTATGTAAGTGTGTAAGTTTCTGAGAATATAATAGAATGAGGAAGCCCAAAATTAATTAGAAAGAAATCAACGAGCATGTCACTAGCATCTAAGCCTAGCTGGAGAATAGTAAGGAGCAACCGGAAGTGCAAACCTTCAAGGTTGCCAGAAATAAAGAAAAGAGGCTTTGAACTCAAGAAATCTCAGTTTGGGATTGCAAAAAATCAAATGGAATGCCAAATGTTCTTAATTATATGGGCATATGAAAGGTATTAATTAACCCCAGGTTCATCTACATCTGTTTTGTTTGTTTGTGTTTGAGACAGGACCATATGCTGTAGCTGGAAACTCATATTCTTTGGCATTCATCTCTCAATAGCTAGGAACCATAGAACATAAAACTCATTTTTAAAATGCAACTAGGGGCGTGTATACCCAAAAAAACAAAAAAAGTATTAATTTATATATTCTGAAACATCTCCTTTTCTATTTCTAGAAAAATGTAATTGATCACCTATTAGTGCCTGAGACTGTCCTTTACAGAGTTCTGCTCAAATATAGTATCATAAGAACATCTCTAGTTGTCCACATGCATTTTTCAAATGACTGGTTATGTGTTGGAACAAGAAAAGCATGTCCTTGGGCAGTTGATTGGATGTAGTATGCTCATGACCCTGGAGATATAAGTAAGCATGAGATCCAAAGATACGGAAAGACTTGCAGTGATTACCAAGATTATTCTAATGATTACAAGATATTCTACTGAATATCTAAATTATTCTGTTATTAATAAAGGCTCAGGAGTCAGATAATAGGGTAGAACTTGGTAGATCCAAAGAAGTGATGGAGAAAGGCCAGCTGATCTTCCTCCCTTTTTTTTAAGATCCCCAAAAGCCCATAAAACTCCTAAGGCCCTCCTCCATCTTCCCTGTGTCCCTCTCTCCCCATCTGAGTTGGGTAAAAAAGTCTATGATTTGGGGCTGGAGAGATGGCTCAGTGGTTGGCTGCTCTTCCAGAGGACCTGGATTCAATTCCCAGCACCCACATAGCAGCTCACAACTGTCTGAAGATCCAGTTTCAGGGAATCTGACACATTCACAGCAATGCACATAAACTAAAGTTAAATAAACCATAACAATTATTTAAAAAAATTCTTTGATTTATTCTGTTCAGCTGAGCATGAATTGTGTCTTTTGAATCAAGGTTCAGTTTATTGACAGTTTTGGAAGACAGAGCAAACAAATCTCCCACAACAACTGTAGCTTTCACAGATTTCAGAAACAAGTCCCAGCACCTCTGAAGAACTTTGATATTGGTAGCAATGTTGTCTTATAATGACAAAATTTCTTCTGTGAATTGAAACAGAATTGTCTCACTTTTAGGCAGATTCCCTTGGTTTTGTATGTCCTCTGACTAATATTCCCATCACCTGAAAGGACATTTCTGGTTATCAATGCCCACTTTCATTTCACCCTAGATCTGTCGATTCTGAATCTATTTTCAAAAATAACTTGCCATTCGTATACCATTTAAAAGTGTGAAATGATAAGAACTATCAAATATGTGTCTGTTCTCTAATACTATAAAATTTATGTTTAGTATAAGGAATGATTTTTTTTTATCTCCCCACCAATTAAGACATTTTGGGAAAGGTTTTAGTCACACCCCCATTAAAATGTTTGTTTACACAAAGCCTGCCAACTGTATACCAGGCAGTTGATGGCAAGAAACTGTCTTTTCCCCTTGGAACACTGACAAATTCCCCCTTCTCCCTTCACTTCCTGTACATCACTTCCTACTTTGTCCTTCATTTCCTGTGCATCACTTCCTGCTTTGTCCTTCACTTCCTGTGTATCACTTCCCCCTTCTCCCTTCACTTTCTGTGGATTAGTGCTTTTGAAATGCACCAGTTCAATAAGATTGTGAGTTTAGACCTCAGCCAATGGGGAAAAGACATGATCACTTTGTGCTTTAGAATAAAAAGTACTTACTGACTTGTGTGTTCTTTCTTTCCAGGAAACCCTCTTGATGAAGAGTCAAGTTTTCTTGTCCGGATGTTTCAGTTATCATGGTGATCACTTGTGGCCTGGAACTTATTTCTAAAAACACATACTTAATCTAAAATTACCAGTTCTTCTTTTTTTTGTTCTAAGAGGTGGCTCCTTCTTGTGAAATGAAATATTATATAAATCTTATGTGCTAAAGTTGATTTGTGCTTAGGATTTGTCTATTCGTATGTTTTCTTTCTGATTGTCAGTGACTTCTCTAAAGCTACTCATTATCTGTCTTACACCATTCCCAGACTCTTACTTGTAGACCGCTCTTCTGCCTTCTTCGGAACCATGCTTGCTGTGTGATAGTGATTACATAGAAGGCTGACTTCACTCCATTTTTTCCTCTTGATTAAATCAGTTTTCTTACCCCTAATATTTTAAAAAATCTATTATAATTTAGAGTAATACATAAGATTTCTTTAAACATAACTCCAGACCATATTTGTATTCTCCTGGGCAGTCCTTTAAGTTCTTTATGTTAGAAATGCAGTCTTGGTCATCACAGTCCACACGGTCCTGTTTTTATGGGCTTCTTTGGCTGTGAAAGTCTATCTTTCTGTTTTTCTTCTCCTTGATAGTCATCAGGGATACTTGTTAGATATCTGTGGTAGTTGGAATGTCATTGACTTCTATAGGCTCATAGGGAGTGGCACTCTTAGGAGGATTTGCTTTTGTCAGACTGGGTGTGGCCTTGTTGGAGGACAAGTATCACTGTCTGTGTGGGCTTTGCAGTCTCCTATTCTCAAGCCATGTCCAGTGTCTCATTTTACTTCCTTTTATTTACAGGCCAAGATATAGGACTCTCAGCTCCATTTCCAGAACAGTCTACCTACATACCATCATGTTATCACATGTAGTAAGCCTCTGAAAATGTAAGCCACCTCAATGAAATGTTTTTCCTTCATAAAAGTTGCTGTGGTCATGGTATCTCCTCACAATAATAGAAACCCTAAATGAGGCAATATCTTTCTCAACCTGACGGTCATGACTCCTTTTGGGAGGTCAAATGACCCTTTCACAAGCATGTCCTAAGGCTATAGGAAAACGTAAATGTTTATATTATAATTTATAACAGTTGTTAAATTAGAGTTACATAATATTATTTAAAGTAATTTTATGGTTGAGGGTCACCACAACTTGAAGAGCTGTACTAAAGGGTCACAGCATTATAAAAGTTGTGAACCACATTTAGGTTTATCTTGTTTCTAATATTATTCTTGGCATGATCTGAGTTCAGATAGACATCCAACAATGTACAATTAATTGTATGATACTGGATGAACAAGACATCTAGCAAAGACTTCTGAGTGTTAACTTTCATTGCTTGTTAAAGATGGTGATTATCAAATTTCTTTATTGTGAAATAACTGTATTTCCTTTATCTGTCTTAGAATATTGAAATGTTTTGTACTAAGAGGAGGGGAGTAGGTCACACTTACTGTTGCAGACACTTTTCATTTGTTGTTCATCAGTGGGTTCTACGTGTGATGGAATGGCCTCCTAATTGTAGGGAGGGTATCTTAACATAGCTGTTAACACTGGCAAATACTTTAGACACATGGCACAATTGATAACTGCTTCCTGTTTGAAGAAAATGTTTTCTTTCTGTAAAATAACTGTGATAGTTCACACACCCTTCCAATTAAATAATACTAATTCTCCAAAAATGATAAATTAAAATATTTCAGCATGTATCAGAATCTTTAGAGCCCATACTTAAAGTAGTGATAGAATGGATACAGTAACTCTATAAAATTTGTCAAAACTATCTTTTTAAACTAACTTCTATTGACATTTACTGTCCTTTGAGCTATATGACGGGAAAACAGATTAAAATGTGAGGCACTAACTATTAAAATATAAAAACATGTCAGTTTATTTAATATCAATAATGATGTTAATTTCACCAAAATAATACATGTTACTATAACTTGACTGTATCTAAATTTAAATCTCTTTATAAAGGCATCTGTGCATATAGCTTTGTGAACTTGTTACTGCCAGTGATTTGTTCACTGGTATTACAGTAAGTTAGTTTTCATAGAACCCCAAAGATAGCATGCATTTCTCTTATCTAAATGTTTCCATACATTGATTATATTTTGAAAAGTAACATAATGTCTGTCTACCTATACACAATAATATGCTTTAGTACTTGTTAGTATAACAATACAAATGTATACATATAAATATTTGTATTACAAAATTGAAGGGCATGATGCCTGCATTATATGGAATCATAATAAAATCTCTTTGTAGCACAGGGTTAGTCCGGAAGAAATGTTTTCATGTTCTAACCTCTGAGTGATTGCTAGTATGATCAGGAACAATGAAAAATGCTATAAATACTTTTAAAGCAATACATTCTTGAACCTATCACCGATGTTACAGACAAGGCACCTGCCTGCAACCATGATAACTTGTATGTTTAATTATTTATGTTTTCAACAGTTGAATTTCTTAAAAATCTTCCTATAAAAACCTCTATATCAGTCGGTGATACATGGTAATGCCACTCCATCTTTGCCCACAGACAGGCAGCACAAACACTATCTTTAGAATCAGCCTTCATTTACGGGCTGGATTTCACAAAGGGATCCAGGACATTATAATGACTTAGAGTCAAGAGAGGATGGGACAAACAATAAATGCCCCGTCTTATTAAGACACACCAGTTATGGCAGCCCTGAGCCGGTTTATATTCGGTTACCCCCCACACATTTCAGTTCAGGCAGATGCCCAGGCCGGCACTCCGGAGAAACACATAATGAGGTCAGATAGAAAATCTTGTCTAGTTTCAGAAATGAATTCAATCCATCCTTTCTTTCATGTGAGACACTATTCACAGAAGGAAGAGTTGCTGACGTGTCTTAATTCCACCGACACTGGAAATCCTTTCTCCTTTAGCGCTTGCCTTAGTTGGTGCTTATCGTCTCCACCTGAACAAAAATGGACTATGCAAAAATGACATCGATAGAGGTGCCCACAAATTAAGCAGATCTAGTTATGTCTGAATACTCATTTTTCCAATAAGTGTGACACAATCAGATAGTTTTACTTTTTGAAATAGAGCCCTGCTGGCTTACCTGATTTGCTGTTGATGTTGCGTTTCTTTTTCAAAGCCTACTGTATTGCAATTTGGCCAGAAGAAGCTGAAGATATAAAAGTATAGAGGAGATGGGGGTGGGAGGAATAAAATAATAACGGTTTTACATTTTCAAAGCCACATCATTGGCATTTAGTTGTCACGACACAGCTTTTAATTTCAAAATCAGCTCCTAGATCCATCATGGGTGATGGTGTCAAGTCAGGGTGTGTGTCAAGCACCATTGTGTTCCCAGGTCTTTCCTGTAACAGAACAAAAGGCCTAAATGAATGAATTAGGATTATTTAAATTAAGGTTACATGTTTTAAATAATCTGAGTTTTATATCACTAAATATAGTTTTTTTCATTATAAGTAAACAGTGACTCCAATAATTAATCTGTCCATTAAAAAGAGAACACCTGATGCAAATATGGCTTTTGTTGGAAATGACAAGGAATATAAAATATTAAAAATGTTCCTTTGGTTATATATTCCAGTCTCAGAAGAGAGTTGTATATGAAATTCAGGGGTTTTTTTTTTTGTTTTGTTTTGTTTTTTTTTTAAGTACCTAATCATAGAGTTCTCTTCTGGTATTCCTACCTCGTTTAGCATTGCTGTATTTTTTTTCTTTTACTTTGTAAGGAACATGTTCACAGGAATGGAATAAAAATAATCAAAGACTGAAAATTAGTATGATTCCTACATCCCTTTAGAGTCCTGAGTCCTGATTTAGCCTTTAAGAGGCCACGGCTCCTACATAACGTAATCTCTGTCCTGTGTAATCTTTGTTTCTTCACTTTGAAAATGTAAAACAAAATTACATGTCTTAGTCCATTTATATTGAAATTATGCAATATTAAGAGTATTTATAAGAAACAATAGAAGTTTTCTTTTGCATGCATTTTTTTTTAGGCTGGGAAGTCCAAGAACACGGTGCTAGCATCTTCACAGATTCTGCTGAGGCTACTTTATTTTGTCTCTACCGTAGCAGAGGTATCAGATGGAAAAAGAGAATGGAGCATATCATCTGTTTCCAGAATAAACTCAAATCTACTGTTGCCTCCTCTAAAAGGGCTACCTGGAAATACCAACAACATGAGTTATAGAACATAAAAGTGCAACCAATTCTGGGGACACAGTGGAAATACAATTTGGTTTCCTTTTTTCTCCACCAGAATTAATGCCACCTTTAATTTTTGGTTACTAACTGATGATGCAAGTTGTTTTTTTTAATGGAAAACTATTCAGAAATTGTTTATGTCTCTTCATTGTAAAAATTAAAGAAGATGACTTAATAAAAAGGGGGAAAATCCATCTTTTGAAGAATATACTTTATGTTCAACAAAGTTGTAAAAACCACTTCTATCTTTGGATTCTTCTTTTGTCATTATACACAACAATGTAGAGATGTCAGTGTTGTCTAAACCTCCCACTGACTTTCTGATGAGAAAATTAATTTCTTGAACTATCTACCAACTTTACAATCTTTAAATCTTACTAGAAATCCAAATTAAGAATATAAATATAGTTCTTTCAAGGTCTGTGAAGAATTGTGTTGGGATTTTGATGGGGAGTGTATTGAATCTATAGATAGTTTTTGGTAGGATTGCCCTTTTTACTATGTTGATCCTTTCTATCCAAGAGCATGGGATATTTTTCCATTTTCTGTTTTCTTTTTCAATTTCTTTCTTCAAGGACTTAAAGTTCTTGTCAAATAGATCTTTCACTTCCTTGGTTAGTGTTACCCCAAGATATTTTATGTTATTTGTGGCTATTGTGAAAGGGATGTTTCTCTAATTTCCCTCTCAGCTTCTTTATCATTTGTATATAGAAGGGCAACTATTTTTTTTAGTTGATATTGTATCCTGCGACATCACTGAAGGTATTTATCAGCTGTAGGAGTTCTCTGGTAGATTTTTTGGAGGTCACTTATGTATACTATCGTCTGCAAGTAATCAAAGCATGACTACTTCCTTTCCAAATGGTGGATGTGTGGTGGGAATGGGAGAAGGGTAGGGTGTAGGAATTTGAATTAGTATTTCCTTTTTAAAAAATCTAATAAAATTGAATATAAATATCACAGTCACAATGAAAACAGATTAAAGTCAAGCAATGTTCAGTCAGGTTATTTAGTTTTATGCCTGTCTTACTTTCTTCTTACTGAAGTCCTCTCCTCAAACTACCAGAGCAAAGCTTTCAAATCTGGAAGTGTTTAGTAAGCGTGAAGGAATGAATACATACCTAATACTGCAAACACCACAAATTCTTATACAGGAAAGAACAGCAAAAGTACAAAAAGCCACTATTGCAAAGTTCTTATTGGGTAAGACATAAACACAATTTAATATACACAGCATTTAAGTGTTGAAATGTTTTAATATTTTATTTCATTTTTTGGAAATGCATGGGGAAAACCTTAAATAGAAATCCACTTATACAGATGAGAAAAAATGGTACAGCTATTCTGTGTGATGTCATAGGCTACAAAGCAGGTATTTTTTATTTTGAGGATGTCATATTCACATATATTTTGGTGAAATCTACTCTTCACATTTCCTGCCATCCAATTCCTTTTCTAATCCCCTTACTGTTACTTCCTTTCCAATTTTTTTTTTAATCCACTGAGTCAAATTCTATTAGTTTTATGGCATGAGAATAACAAATTATCCACATTATAGTTCATGGAAATTATAAAGCACAAAGTTATAATTAAATAAAAATATACCCATTTACACTGTAAAAATTCAAGTAGTTCAAAAATTTGTGAAGAAAAATTAGGTTACTGTTGACAACTCATGTTTTCCAGGCCTGTAATTTCTTTCCTGTAGATTAAGAATTATTTAACGAACTGTGGGTACAATTAGATGGTACACTTCTCACAATGTATACATAAGCCATATGGCTCAGTTCCAAGTACTGCAGAGAAATTTTGATGTGTGAAAGCATTCTTCCTATGTATGAGATCATATTATTATTATTATTTTGGTTTTTCGAGACACAGTTTCTCTGTAGCTTTTGAGCCTGTCCTGGAACTAGCTCTTGTAGCCCAGGCTGGTATCGAACTCACAGAGATCCGCCTGCCTCTGCCTCCCAAGTGCTGGGATTAAAGGCATGTGCCACCACTGCCCAGCGAGATCATATTATTTTACTTTTATTGTAGTAAAATAAGACATATACATGCAAATTTAGCATTTTTAACAGTTCTTAGTACTAAATACATTTATTATGTGAAAATGTTGCCACTAGTTATTCCTTAACTTTTCCAGCTCAAATAGTAATTCAGTACTCAACAGGCAGCAGTTCCCTTTTCTCTTCTACTTAAATCATTATAAATTGTCATGTTTACAAATTTCCCTACTGTGCCGCGTACTTTTATGTCAGCTTGAATTGAGTCGAAGTCACCTGAGAGAGGGGAAACTAAATTAAGAAATTTGTCTCTATAAGACCTGGCCGTTGGCAAGCCTGTAGGGCGTTTTCTTAATTAGTGATTGGTTGTTTAGTGCCTTCCCTGGGCTGGTGGTCCAGGGATCTGTAAGAAAGCAGACTGAGGAAGGGGGCAAGTCAGTAAGCAGTACCCTTCTCTGTCTCTAGGGTCCTGCCCTGCTTGAGTTCCTGTCCTGACTTCCTTCAATGACAGACTGCAGCATTGAAGAGTAAGCCAAATAACCCCTTTACTGTTTACTTTTCATCGTGATGTTTCTTCACAGAAACAATAACCTTAAGATACCCAATCTTCTTCACAAATATCTCAAAAAAAGGCTCCATGCAACATTTGTCCTATTACAGGTGTCTTGTTTCACTTACCATAATATTTTAATGCTTATAAATGTTCACAGCTATGGTAAAGTTCATTATATCCTGTGAGCAGATAATATTCCATTCTATGTATATAGCACCTTTATGTAGGTACCATTAGTACCTGTCGATGAACAGTTAGGTTACGATTGTCTATGCAAAGCTCTGCTTGCAAAGCCCGTATTCAATTATCTGATGTACGTCCAAGGTAATGAGATTTTGAATGATTTGTAAGTTTCAACATTTGAAGGAACTATAAACTCTTTCACACAGGAGATGCAATATTTTACATTTTAGGGAAAGCATAACATCCCAGATGTCCCATATCTTAAACAATACTTGCTTTCTTAATATTATCAAAATTATGTTTTCTTCTAGATGTGTTCAGGGTCATTTTGATTCATACCTCTCTGGTAATGGATTGCTGAGCATCTTTTTTTAAAAAAATATTTCTTATGGTTTATTTAAGTTTATTTTATGTGCATTGGTGTGAAGGTGTCAGATTCCCTGGAACTGGATTCAGACTGTTGTGAGCTGCTATGTGGGTGCTGGGAATTGACCCGGGTCCTCTGGAAGAACAGTAAGTGTTCTTAACCACCCAGCCATCTCTCCAGCCCCCTGCTGAACATCTTTGAATGGGCCTAGTGCTAATTTGTTTTGAAGAAACATTTGGGAATTGTACATGCATGTGGGCACATGTCACAGTACATGTTTGGAGGTCACAGGATAGCTTGAAGAAGTTGCTTCTCTCTTTCCACCATGTGGATCCCTGGGAGTGAACATGGGCTCTTAGGATTAGCAGGTACCTCCTTACACTGAGCCATCCTTCCCAACCCATTTCTTTGTTGAACTACTTGCCCCCCTGGTAAAAACTGGCTTTTCCGGGAGTGTTATTTTAATAACATTTAGGTTGCTTTATTCGTATTTTGTTGCGTTTTTGTTCTTAAAGTCCTGCTGATTATTGTTTTACTAATATTTATCCAAATACTGACTTGATCTGTTTTTGGATTAACATCATGATTTGTTACTTATTACATAGCATCAGGCAAGAAATGTGTCCTACATCTATTTTCCACATTTACTTACAGGTTTGAGAGAAATGGATATTAATAATTTAAATTGTAACAGAATACTCAGAAAAGTCATCTGTTTTTACATACCTCTTCCTTAAAATTGTTTTTATTGTCACTTTTACTCAGTTGTTAGATTGTTCATGTTTCTTATTATAAGTATGGAAAATTCAAACTTCTTTTTGACTGACCTTAGAGGTTTATGAGTTTCTAGAAATTTTTCTCCATCATCTTGATTATCTTAGTTATTGCTTATATTTTATAATATTTTCTGAGAATAGTAGTTAGTATTGTTATCTTTTTCCTATGGTTTTAATAATGCTTATCTATTCTATTTTATTCTTTGTCAGTTTTGCTAATTATTTGCCATATTTAGAAGCAAGATCTCTTGGCTTTTTGGTCAGATATAACATTTTGAATGATCACTGAGGTCATTATTCTCCTGGCTTATGGAGGAACTTCTCAGGAGTAGATTTGGATGGGTTCCCTTCAAAGATGGGTTTGGGGTAAGTACATAGGGACTGTGGTTGAGGGAACAAGGGTAGGCTAGAAGGATGAAAGGACGGAGTAAATGAATGCAGTTGGGTACAAGGATGTGTTCAGAGAGAATAGGCAACTGGGGCTTCCATCTTCTACCTAGTGCTTCAAAGGTGGGGTATGGGTCCTTCTTGAGAAACACCTGTATGCTCCTTATAGCGAGTGACCTTTTATCTATGGTCCTTCCTGGGGAACCCAAAGGACTGATGGGAGCCAACTCTGTGATATCTCAGATTATGGCCAAGTGTTAGTATCAGTGGCATAAATATAAGAGCCATTGTATGATAAGGATTGACTCTAAACTGGTCAACTTATAACGTGTAACTGACAAACAGCCGTGAGTATGGACACCAGCACCTTGCTGGACCTATTTAGTTCATTGGACTATGTAAAATATGAGTCATCATGACTTGGACATCAACCTACCCAGAGCCCCGCCTTTATCAGATGGGTGTGGACAGAGAACAGCAGCCATGATTAGCAAAGAAACTATTGTAATACCAAGCAGCCCCATTCTTCCTGGACCCCAATGCTGTGACTATAGAGTTGAGTGAGAGCTGCTGCCTCTCTAAGGAGAATGACTACAGGCACAAGCCCTCCATCTCCTTGCTGATGGACACTGAACTCCAAAAACCAAGGATCCCATTTGCTGCTAGACATCACAGACATCCTCTACTTTTTCCCATAGTACACTGCTGCTCACAGAGAGGCAAGCAAGGCAGTTCAAGGCATCCACACTCCAGCAGAGTGCAGATGGAGCTAAGACTTGGCAGGGCCTTGGATAAGAAAACCGTCACACCCTGGCTCCACATCACTCACTTTGTTGTATCTTCAGAGCCATCCATGAAATGATGCTACAGTTTGTTAATAAAATTGTATTTTGGATTTTCATATGTGAATACCCTCTCCCATTTACAAAGGAAAAGATATACAGGCACAGATGGACAGACTACAGGCAAGACAGGCAGAGATTTACAAAATGGTTCTGAAAACAACAGTTGCTAATAAGTTCAACTTTACTGAGATGTTTCATGGCTTAGTATTCATTTTTAGTTTTGTCTTGATGAATTGACCAACTATATAAAGTCCTTTGTTTCCTGAAAAAAAATTGTTTTTTCACTAATTGTTTGCTTTGTATAACAGTATAAATGCTTTAGTTCTAAATTGGCTAATCTTTGGTCAGAAATACCGTTATCTCTCATTTTATCTTCTATATTAATTAATGTCTTGTAGATACAACACAGTTGAATTTAAAAGTAATACATTGTGGAAAATCTCTGTTTTTTAAAACTGGATTCCCTATTGCTTTATAATTGCTGTAATTTCTATTGAGAACAGATTCATTTATGTCTCCTTATTTTTCCCTTTTGTGTCTTATGTGTGTTTTCTCTCTAGTTTTATCATCATTTCCTTCTGTTGTAAGTAGAACACTAGAGCTACTGCAGCATAAACTTTAGCAAGAAGAAGACAAAAATCTAAGGATAAATGTACTGAAATAAGAAATTTTAATCAGAATACACTAAGAATTCACCTTAATCACTGAGTTTAAAATCAATGCTTTAAAGCATTTGAACTGATTGATTAAATAAATTAATTTATGAAATAAAATTAATTTTACAACACATCTGAAAATTTATCTAAAGGCAGAATAAAAAAACACCAAAGAAATAAATTAATAAATTTCTACTTGAAGATGAAGTTATATTTTGTCAAAAAATGTGTGAATAGTTTTTATAATGAATATATACAAACAACATTAGTTTCTATTGTTGCTATAATAAATTTCTAGTTTCAGTGGCTCCAAATTAAACAAATGTGGCGTAAAACATATCTAGATCATGTCTCTCTGTGTTAGAATCCAGTACACAGAAATGGTCTCTGCTTTTTCTGTATGTTCCAGTCAAATACATTTACTTCATTTCATTCTAATTATTCCCCTCTTAGGTAAATGTTCAATATCCTTAATAATCAGGGATATGAAAACAAAACAACTCTGAGATCAAATGACTAAGATCAAAAAACTGGTGATAGCATATTCTAGAGAGAAAGTGGAGTAAGGGGAACACTCCTCCATTGCTGGTGAGAATGAAAACTGGTAAAGACGCTGTGGAAATCAGTATGGTGATTTCTCAGAAAATTAGGCATCAATCTACCTCAAGACCCAACAATACCACTTTTGGACATACCCCCAAAGGATGCATACTCATACCACAAGAACATTTGCTCAACTATATTTATAGTAGCATTATTCGTAGTAGCCAGAACCTGGCAACAACTTAAACGCCCCTCAACTGAAAAATGGATAAAGATAATATGGTACATTTACACAATAGAGTACTATTCATCAGTAGAACACAACGACATCTTTAAATACGCAGGTAAATTGACAGAACTGGAAAAAAAAACATCCTGAGTGAGGTACCCCAGACCCAGAAAGAC
>JAQHUG010000173.1:297765-322212 GCA_028555095.1 Dicrostonyx torquatus | reverse complement strand
AAAAAAAGAAAGAAAGAAAAACTTATGATCTTATTAGATGTTGAAAAATTTTTAGACAAGATTCAACATTCCTGCAAGAAAAAGGTCCAGCAATCTTGAGTTTGGATGATTGTGGTGATTCTATGTGTTGATATCTGGCCTTTTCTTTGATGAGTTGATGTTCTTTTTGTGGTTTCTTTTGCCATCACTAGGTCTTAGAGAACTATGGGGGCTGTGGGTTTCCTGGTAGGGCATGCTTGTATAGGTCAATGGTTAATATAGAGAAATAGAGATGGGCTTATAGGAAAGGCTGAGAAGGACTTTATCAAGGAGTTAGTAAGTTAGTTCACATCCAGAGGCATTGTCTCCAGGATATTGGAGTGTGATGGGAAGATAGAATCCTGCAAGTAAGTTACAGTACGGCAAATAATTTCAGAGATGGGGTTATAGGCTGAGGGGACCCTAGACATGAAGAAAGATTTGGGGTCTCCAGCGAAAGGAGTTGAGAGGATGGACACCTGTACGCAAATTGTCAGGCTTCAGGTCCAAGTGTGATTTACCTGTCTGAGTCATGGCCAGATGTGGTCTCTGAAAATCTTGGATAGAAATGTCTTAGGTACTGAAAACTGAAAGGAAGGAGTGGCATGGGTTAGGATAGGGGAATGGGAAAATCTACAGAAAGAGAGAAAGTTGGGTTCGTGCCAAAGTTTGGAGGAGCTCTCTGGAAATAGAGAGGCAGGGTGGTAGAAGCAGGCTGCCAACAGGTTGCTACAGGCCTATTGATGAGACTAGAGAGATTTTAATGGGGGACAGACAGCAGAGTGAAAATTACCTACCTGAGTCCCAGCCCCCTGTGGTCACTGTAAGTATCATGTAGACTCTACATTGTAGATAGTGTTTCTAGGTATAGGCAGTAGGCATAAGGGATGGGATGAGTGACAAAATTTTTCCCATAAAAGGTTACGTATAGTTCCCAGGGAATGGAACAGGGGAAGGAAGAGAGGCCCCAGGAATCAGTTTGATACAGGGTGTTAGGGGAGACTGTGAATGGAGTTTCAAAATAAAGTATTTTTTATTTCATTCTTATCTCTCACATCCTCTCACTTTCCTTCCCTTTCATTGTTGAGGAATGAATATAAAGCGTAGCATAGTTGTAGAGACTAATGATCGCCGCTTGGGGGTAGTAAACAGAGGAGGCATTTAAGTTTATCTTCAGCTATATAAATTGTGAGGTCAGTTCAAACTATATGATGCCAAGAAGCAAATTATAAACACATATTTAAACCCAAGCAATATGAATCATCTATCACCCTTGAGACAGATGAACTGGAAGAGCTGTCATTATAATGAAGAATTAAGAATAAACCTGTGAAGGATGGTAAAAGTATAACTATCTAATATATTATTGCTGAGAGTTTATATTAGTTCAGGTTCAATGGGCAAATGATATAAAGGTTCCCAAAACTAAAATAAAGTCTGTAAAAAAAGAAGTATGCAAACCTAAATATGTTCATAATAGCAAAGTTATGGATTCAGCTTAAGGACTCATCAAGAGATGAGTGAGTGATAATATTGCTTCATATGAGGGAGCATTACGTAGCCATAAACAAGAAATTAATTATGGAATACATGAGGGAAGTTGATGGAAATGGGAAATGTAAATATTAAATAAAGTAAACCAGATAGAGAAAGAAAAGTATGTTATTTCTCAGATGTGAATAGCAATCTGGGTACTGTAACAACATGTCCATAACGTCACTATTTTCAGGAAAAACAGGAGTTTAGCAACTTCAACAATAACATACTGAATTTAAGATAAACCTCTAGACGGGCAGTGGTGGCACACATCTTTAGTCCCTGCACTGGACTGGCAAAGGCAGGTGGATCTCCAAGTTCAAGGACGGCGTAGTCCACAGAATGAGTTCCAGGACAGAAAGGGCTACACAGAGATAATATGTCTCAAACACCAAAAACCAATAACCAAAACAACAAAAGGTGAACATCTGCTTCATGAGACCTGTTTCAACAAGAGTGTCAGACACATAAACACACATACACACACACACACACACACAGAGAGAGAGAGAGAGAGAAAGAGAGAGAGAGAGAGAGTAGATCAAATAGGATACCTATAAAAACAACTGTGTGTGAAATAAAAAAAAGAGATTGAGCGAATAAAATATGGGAGAAAAGTGGGGTTGATATGAGAATATGAAATGGAGGATACAGACAAAAAGTACAATATAGATATATACGAAAGCACCACGGCATATCCAGTTTGTGTTTAGTGTGTTTCTGAATTATAATAAAAATTAAATCACAAGGAAATTTAAATTATTGTTAATTAGCCTAAAATTTTATCCATTTACATTAGAGACAATGACTCTGATAATAGTTATATCATATAACTCATTGATATATACATACATATATATATAATCATATATATATATATATGATTCAAAGACTAAGTCCAAACTCTAGTGGACAGTTTAAAATGTGTACCCTATGAAAGGATTATAAAGAGGACTATGTTTATTGCTATAGATAGATAGAGATAAATAGATATTTTTGACAGAGAGAATTGGCAGAATTGTTTGCATGAAACAAAGTTGTTGAAAAAAATTTTACTAGTGACAAAGTCAGTTGCAAACACTGTAATTCTCATTTCTTCCTACTCTGAGTGTCTGCATTTCTATATTAAGGTTATTAGAACCCATATAACAGAATCAATGAAATTTTTTATTTTTGTTCCTTAAGATTATATGCTAATTTTCATATTAGATTATGTTCTATAAAACAAATGAAAACAACATATTTTCTCATTTTTGTGCCTTTTTATAATATTTTATTTTTCTTAGTGACTTAATAATACAGTTAGTAATGAAATTTGTCACATTCTTTATCAATGCTTTTTGAAACAGAAAAAATATGCAAATTTAATTATACATTAACTTTGTAGTCCAGTATCACAGATGCATGTTCATATAGAATAGCAGAAAAATTTAGTTCATCAGCTGCTTCAGGCAATCTCAAAAGCCTCTACGGTAATAACTACAAGTTTGATATCATCAGTCTACTTTCAGTTGGATTTCTGTGCATTCTCATTGTCATATAGTTATTGCTTTCTTGTGGAGTTCTTACCTTTTTAATTGCAGTTCTCTCAAAAATGTGTCCCAAAGAATCTTTAGATAATTCTCATTGAACAGTGTTCTTAGCTGATACAGTGTAACACTGGTTATTAGCTACAATTCCATTGTTATTTACTTAAAATGAGTAAAATAGTCTTTCAAGTTCTTAGTGTTGCTAATTCTTTTGGAAATGTTGATTTACTTATGGATGATCAAAATTTCTCACCCTCAATTGAATATTCTGACATTGTATTATAATAGCTAGGCTCTAGAGTAGTCCTTTAAAATAAAGCATGGTCTTAACCCTGATACTCTGGGGTTTTACTTTTGCTGCTGCAAATCTGCCTTCTGCTACTATTCTTTCAGAGGTCTGAGTCAAACAAGATGCTATACTACAATCCCTTCCTAATGAATAGGATGTGTTAACTCTGTGTGATTTGCCTTTGGACACATTTAATACATATCCATGGAATTTTGATTTGCTCGAAATGTCCTTTTGGGGCAGCCGATACTCCAGAGTTTCAATGAGTCAAGCACCCACAAAATTAGAAACTGTGTGTGTGTCTTATATCTAAATCATATATATCGAATTTTCTCATTTTTTGGCTCCTTGAGTACATATGTATGTGTGTATAGTAAGTCTCTCTTCTTTGACTATATAGAATATAAAGCATTAAATATATAATAAACATAAAGCATTTATATATATATATTCAAGAGTGAATATATTTTTTTCATGAAGAGAAATAGTAAATGGAATGACAAATGGTTTATTTAATACTTCTGAAGTTCCTCAGAGGAACAGACTGACATTTCATTTATGAGATATTTTGCCGTATTCATTTACCATGGCTCATTTCCTTGTTGATTTGTTGGGTGTACTTTGTGTTTACTTCTGCTTCTTGTATTTAAATAAGCCTTAGCATTGCACTTTCTTCATTCAATTATGAATTTATAACTTATGATTCATTTGGTTTATTTTTATAGTTTTTTATTAAAAATTTGACTTTATATTACATCACAGATGAGGTAACCAATCTGTCTTGACTATCCATATATCTAAACTTATGTAACTAAGCACTAAAAGTTATTCATATGCTATGCTGTGTGATTTGAAAATTAATTGTCATGTTTTAGATAGACTATATACACAACCATATACTTTGGTGTCTATGACTGATATCTGACAGATCAACACAATGTGAAATCACAATTACCAATACTAACTCTATACTTTATAATACATGCTTCATAAACACAATGACATTGTTTTGATTTATGTTTCATTCTTGTGTCAGACAGGCACTCAACAAATTATTGAAAGAATAAATGCTCATCGTAGAAACTGCAACTGAATCTGGTAGCCACACAATAACAGAATGAAGACAAAGGATGGCATAATCAAAATGTATTCTGCACAATAAATGGATATCAGCATAGAGATAATACAATCCACAGAACAGGAGGAAATAGTTTCCATTCATTTGTTTAATAGGATGTATGTTTTTATAATATACAAGAATTCAAACATTGAACACAAAACACAAATAATCCAGTCAACAACCAGGGCAACAAATTGGGCATGTAGTTCTCAATAGATGTGGTCTAAATTCTGTTGGCCTTCAAGAAAAGTTGAAAATAGTGATGAGAGGGTATGGGGAAAGGAACTAATGTAAAATACTGCTGATGTTCCTAACTGAAAAGTCTAACCTGCATTTCTGTACAGACTATCCTCAAAAGCGTAAAAGCATAAAAATTATCATAAGATCAGCTATACCACTCTTTGGTAGATACCTGATTCAGAGATACATGGACACACATATTTACAGCATACGTGTTAGTTGAAGTCTGGAAGCAGCATAAATGTTCATCATCATATTAATAAATAAAATAGAACATATGATGGGGTTTTGTCAGCTAAAAGATGAATGAATTATGCCATTTACAAGAAAATGTAGACTTGTTTTTCATAGAGTTAAGCTGAGAAAACTTATTTAGAAAGATTAGTCATAATTTATCTCACATAAAGATGATAAATTATATAGTTATATTTTAAATTATGTTATATACTTGTGTATATATGTATATGTTTGTAAGTATGTATGTCAGTGTGCTAACACATATACTAATTAGCTCCATTTAGACATTCCACTATATGTGTATATATATATCAAGCTAACACACAAGACATTGTAAATTTATAAAATTTTTGGCAATTTAAAAAATTAAAGAAAAAATTTTCCTATCAGCAAGGTGACTCATCAGTCATAAGCAAAGGTGTTTGCTTACAGGAGGCCATGGGAGTATACAGCAGGTGCCAATTAGTGTCCAGCAGGCCAACCTACCAGATGAATGATTTTGATAGGGAGCCCCATTTAGCCAAGCCATGGAGTTGTAAATTCTGTCTATAATTTCTCTAAAATGCAACTGCAATTTCCCTAATAACAGCTATGGGTGCTTTCCCACTGCATGTATGTTTATCTCATGTACATATACCATGTATGTTTATCTCATGTACATATTCCATGTACTAGAACACATATACCTGTGGATGGCCAAGAAAATAATTTCTGCTTAACTGTATAATATTGATGAATAGAAATAATACTAGGATATTTTTAAGTTACTCAGTTCTGCCCTATCCAAAGGCCGAGGCAGTTTCTTTATTTAACCAATGAAAGCAACAGAAATACAGAAGGACCCTCCTACACCATTCAGGGAATCCTCACCCACTTAAAGGTATGTGCATGGTCAAGCGTTACTCACTGGCCAGTCAGTGTGACCTCCGCAACCTGAGGAAAACTATGTGATTTATCTTGTGTTATGAGAATGGATAGAGTACTGAAAATGTAACTTACGATTGCCCAGAGTTTGGCTGTGAGAGGAGGTGGTGTAGAGAAAGGAAGGAGAGGCTGTATAGCACGGTGCAGGAGCAGCTGCAGAATGTAGCAATGATGACCCCATGTAGATCTAGTTAGGAAGCCGTGTAGAGCTATGGAGGGAGCTGTTGTAAAGAGAGCTGTACAGAGGTATGAGAGAACTCTGTGTATCTTGGATGGAAGATACAGCTGAATGTATAGGGGAAAAGTG
This sequence comes from Dicrostonyx torquatus, assembly GCA_028555095.1. Taxonomy (NCBI): domain Eukaryota; kingdom Metazoa; phylum Chordata; class Mammalia; order Rodentia; family Cricetidae; genus Dicrostonyx; species Dicrostonyx torquatus. Next base: position 316,012 of record JAQHUG010000173.1, on the reverse strand, counting down.
CAAGGAAGTAGGAGAAATGAGAGATATAACTCTTTGAAGACGTGTGAAGGTACATAGCTGTGTGGAAAATGTGTGTAATATTTAACTATTTGAAAAGAGGTGTAACTGGGCATAGAGATGTGTGGCTGTTAAAAGGGTAGACATAGCTGGGGAAAGATATGTAACTGTGTAGAGATACTGTCAAGAAAGAGCTTATTTAAGCTGAGATAAAAGAGAAGGTTTACTTCAGGAAAGTGTGTGCCTGTTCTTTTTTCTTAAATTGCTATCCAAAAGCCCTTATTTAGCCCTTGCAAAATTTATGGAGTTTTTGCATACTAGAGGATGGCTTTCTGGCTAGCGACACCTGTCATGAAGCCTGACAATGGTCCTCTTAATTTTTACTTAAAAATCAAACCATTTACTTACTTGGTGTGTATGTATGTAGATATGGGTTTCTGGTACACATGAAGATGTAAGAGGACTGAGTTTGTCATCAATGCAGATTATCAAGTTTTATGACAAAAGAAGTTATTGGGATGTAATAAATAAAATATGCTTTTATGTCTGAAATTATATAATGAAATGACTCCGTTTATACTGATTACTTTCTAATTTAAAATTTTAATGGAAGAAAAATAATTAGGCTTAGGTATTATAGTACACAAATGTAAGAACTCAGAGAGACTAGGTTGAGGGATCATAAGTTGAAGGTTCACCTGTACTACATAGGAAAATCCTAACTTAGAAATCAAGTAACTACAGAAAAAGAAAAAGCAAAGAAATTATATCTTGAAAATTATTTGACTCGTTAATGACCTTCTGTTATTGAATGTGTGATCTTAATAAGTCAAGATACTAAAACCTTTCTTGAGAAGTATGTAGTTTGAATATTTACATCATAATCTAAAATTTACCATAATAATTATTATTATTAGGGTATTATATTCAAATTCTATTCCTTAAGACAAATTTAGGCTTATAAAAAAATGAGTGGAAAATTCAGAGTTCCTATCACCTTTACTAAAAGCATGCCTCTCCACAGTAGCAAAGTGGCTATAATTAATGAACAGTCTCTGGCACATGATTATCAACCAAAGAGCATAGTTCACAATAAATCCCACTCTTGGGTATATTCTATCATTTAGACAACAGTATAGTATTGTGTTGACACATTAGTGAAAATCACCTTATGTATATCACAGAATGTCATACAGTTTACACAGTACTTTGTATTCTCAGACAGGCCTCTCTTACTTGATAATATGTATTTTAATGTCTTCTGCAGTTCACATGGCATCTAGCTCATTGTTTTGGAGTGCAGATAAAAATATCTTATAACTTTTTCACAATTTACTTCTTCATTCTCCTACTGAAGGGCACTTGGTTGCTTTCAATTATAGGGACTAATCATAAAACTACTAGATATACATCTGTAAATACTTTCTCTTGTTTTCTTATTCCAATAGTTAATTATATATATAATATATATATATATATTATATATATATAATATATATATAGTGTGTGTGTGTTTCTAAGAGAGAGAGATACAAACACAATCTCACAGACATTTTCTAAACATGGAGGGTGAAAAAATGGAGGTAAGTTGGGAACTTGAGCTTTTTAAAGAAAAAGTACGCTTGATCTTTGCCAATTATTTCATTGTTTACATGGTATTAGTCATCTGAATATCCAAAACCACAACATCTCTTAGGAGCACAGAACTGTGAGTACATGATTTCTTACTTATTATCTGACTTCAACATTAATGCCTATGTAACTTATTTTGGTATATTAACCATAAAAAGAGAAAAGAAAATCTCTCAGCCCATACGACTCAATTAATTGAAAATACACAATAATGGGCTCTGGAATAAACACTACATTTAAACCAGTAAGTTCATTAAACATTTCCCAAGCTCATAACCATTACTTTGCTTAGTCAGATGTTTTCTCAAAGGAGAGTTCATTCATTTTAACTGCTTAAAATACATGATGAATGAAGCAATTTACTTTTTTTTTATTTACATGTTACCACTGATATTTTATTCAAAAGAGCACATGGTGATTTTAATCAGTTGTTTCATAAAATTCTAGAACAATGTTTGGTTTTACATTTAAAACTTTTGAGTTATATTTGTGAGTAATATAGAATAAAATAGCTCTAGAAATTATTGGAATACTTAATCTTACATATTTAATTTTTGTGCAATTGATATAAAAATAATCTCAAAGACATATTAAAGATCTCCCTTAAAATGATGTTTTTGATATCTAAATTATAAATATGTGGAATATGAAAAAATTATGCCATATTAAAATGATACAATATAGCAAATAAATTTTCCTTATTTCAAATTTGCTGAAGATTAGATAGATCAAAACGGACTATTTCAGATTTCCAAAGCAATTCATTTTTCCATATAAAAATAACAAAAATCTTTTCTTTATTTCCTTGTATTCAGTAACATTTGTAAAACACTATTATTGGGCACTGTGTCCTGATCAATTAATTAAATATATAGTATAATGAAACTCTTCACAACATATTTATAATTAATCACATATATTCATATTATATTTTAAGTTACAAATAATTGAAAAGAAGTGAGTAAATTGAAATGAAAATGAAGAGAAAACTAAGATATTTTGAATAGGATGTATATTTATTTTATTTTATTTGTAGGAATGTTAGCATGACAGCTTGAATATTGTTGAAATGGAGTTACAGGCAGTTAAGAACCAGCGATTAGGCCCTGGGAGCTGAAGCCAGGTCCCATGGAAGAGGAGATACTACTCTTAACTATCCTTTGTGTCTTGTTTATCATTTTCTTGTTGCTTGACAAAATACTATGACTTAAGGGATTGAAGGTAGAAAGGTTTTACTTTAACTATGGTTTGGAAGGCAGAGTCTGTAATGTCAGGGACGTAAGGCCAACAGTAGGCATGATGGGAGGAGCAGAAAGCATGTTAATCATGTCTACACAGAAAGCAAAGAGAGAACAAAAATGTAGTTAGGGTCCACACCAGTGACATACTTCCTCCACAGAGCTACATCCTAAAGTTTTATCAACTTCTCAAACAGCACCAGTAGCTGAGGAACAAGTTTTCAAATCCATGAACTTATCAAGGACATTACTCATTTCAGTAACCACACTCTGGTTTGGTGATTTATATATCAGCCTCAGCTGCTATAGGTTGAATATTATATATGTCTTTTCCAATTAGATTCCTTTATCATCTCTAACAGCTAAGAGGTAGATTCCTTCATATGTTATACCTGTTTTTTTTCTTTAAACTCTCCTATTGAATGCATAGCTCTTTAGTAAAATCCTAAGCTATAGTTGTCAACTAGGTGTTTATATTATTTTTCTGCATTTAACAGGAATTCTAACAATTAACAATAACTAAAATAGCATATGCTAGAGAGTATTAGTAAGGAGATGATGAGTCTTTTGGTTTTATTTTGAACCTGCTAGTAGGTTGTTGTAATATGATAATTTAAGTATGAAAATTTCATACACTATATATTGATTATTTTCACTCCAAAATCTTCTTTGTCCTACCTTCATATCACTCCATCCCACCTCTAATTCACATTTTATTTTTATTTTTTAAGAATGTGTAGAATCGGGAGGCAGAAGCAGGCTGATCTTTGTGAGTTAGAGACCAGCCTGGTCTACAAGAGCTAGTTCCAGGACAGGCTCCAAAGACACAGAGAAACCCTTTCTCAAAAAAACAAAACAAAACAAAACAAAAAAAAAAACAACAACAACAGCAAAAAAAAAGAATGCGTAAAGTCCACTTTGTACTAACAACATACTTATGTGTGGGGCCTTTCACTGGGGCATAGTCATCTTACAAGGGCCATGCTATTCAAAATAAAACTTACTTTCCCTCCCAGAAGAAGACTTCAAATATCAAAAGCCTGGAATATGTGTTCCTGAGCCCTTCAGCGCTCCACCCTAGAATTCTGGCTTCTTAATCTGGTCCAGATTTTAGGCATACAACCACAGATATTCTGACTTCATGATGCGGCAGTTCTGTTATGCCCAGAAGACATTGTTTCACACTGGTCCTTCATGACCTCTGCCTCTTGCAGTCTTTCCTCTATCCCCGACATGATTCTCTCTGACCTTGGGGGTAGAGTTATATGGATGTCCCAGTCGTACATGAGATCTCCACAGATAATGATGCTCTAAACTCCGACCAGTTGAGAACTTCTCTGATGAAGTACAACTCTTGCAGTAATTTACAGGTATAGGGACATACACTTAGAAGGTAGTTTGATATTATGTCCATTAGCATAATAGTAGGATTCACTCCAGGCCTTTGAGCTCCCCAATTGTGAGTTCTTGACCAGAAGTACAGTCCTGACTATGTATTTTATCTTTGAAGTGGCCCTTAAATCCAATCAGAATGTAGTTTGCTCCCCACATAGCGTCTATCCTACTGTTGTATCCATGGGCACAGTTTATCATATATATTAATTTTAATGTTCAAAAGTCATAGATAAAAGTATATCACCCATTATTGTAGTTCACAGGGTTAACAGATGGGTAAGACATTTTCTCACAGAAGCCTATATAGCAACCTCTAGTAATATGAGAGCTAGGTAGCAAAGAAACTTCCTGGTCATGACTAGCACGACTGTTCCATGTCCTATACACAATGTATGCATTGTCTTCAACAATAGGATCTTACCTTCATGTTCGTTTAGGCAATCACGAGCAATGAAATAGCCTGGCTTGGGTGTCTGCATTATGCCTATGAGCATCAGCTTTAGGTGAGGTGTCCCACATTGGACTTAGGTTGGTTTTTTGCGGGGAAAATACTATTTAATAAGTTTCACATATATAGAAAGATAGAGATAGTCATAGATAAAAGGAATTAAATAGGTTACTCTACAGAGTGAACAATTTTCCTTCCAAAGCTACAAGAATAATTACTGAGTATATACTCTATACCAATATTAAAAACTATGTATATGATAATTCCACTTTACATATTATTTGTAGAACTCTTATGAATATGAAATATGTATCTTTATTCATTTTTCTAACGTTCTCTTTTATTCAAATTTTTCCAGACATCAATATTGCTGCAAAGTATCAGTACCCTTGTACACGTCCATTTTGATATGATTTCTAGGCAAGTTCATCCTAGCTCCTATTGACATTTGCATAGCCCAGCTTGAAACTGAACTGGCCTACTCTCATCAATAGGTCACACTGACCATCTTTCTAGTTCCTAGTTTTTTCTCATGCATTTCCCATCTGACCGTGGATTGCTCTACAGCTACCGCCTCTACCTAGAGAAGTCATCTTTTGTGTAAGTTCAGATCAATCCTTTTACCTAAAATGTAAACACCTGATATCTTTCAGTTGATTTCTTATTTCCTTGAATATTTATTTCCTATAACTACTGTTTGCCATCTCACCAAACACAGCAGTCACTGAAAAGAAGATGTCATATAAGACTCTATTCTAAAATCTACTTTTTTAGTATTGTTCACAAACATACTATAACATGTAATATTTGCAGAGGAAAATGGAAAGAAATGATATGTTATGAAGACAATCTTGCAGTAAATATATCATCTCTTAAGCCTTACATTCTGTATAAGTAATAACTTGTTACAGAGGACATCAAGATCTGAGGGTGGGTAGAGTCACAGGATCCAGAAGTCAAGTTACCAGAATTGATAGATGAGAGTAAATCAGAAAACAACCAGGAAAATTTTTAAAAGGTATAATTCAGGGAGTTATTAAAGTGTTACCTTTGTAAAATATTTCTATCCGTAGAAAATAGCCCTAAACCTATCAGTAATATAAAGAAAATTTTTGTAAGAATATACTTATATTTTGAGCAAAGTAAGAAGATATAAAATTAACGTTCAAAAATTTTTTCTATACACCTAAACTAAACTCACTGCAAAGGATTATAATAACTAGAAAGAAATGAAGAAAGAGATTGAACAGGTACTCGATGTAAAGACCTCCCATGTACACTGAGTTTCTGGTCGACTCTATCTAAGTACATGAATCATTAACTGGGCAAACATTCAGGCTATGGTCAGAGGGAAATGATGCTACAAATGAATGATTGGAAAAAAAATGTATTGTTGCTGGCTCGTGGCATAGAAAAAGGGAGTCACAGGCATGAAAATTCAGGCAGCATCTACAAGCCTGGGAAGGCAGAGGTCTAGACTGTTATCTGGGCTTTCAAAGAACACCATATTACAGTCAGACTCTTTGAACTGAGTTCAGTAAACCTAAATATTTGATAAATTTATATTATTTTTGGTCCAATCTTTATATTTGTTAAGAGACAATGAAAAACTAAGCAAACCACAAAAACTATCCTCAGTATTTTTAATATGAGTGTCAGTGTCAAGAAAACCGTGAGCTTTAGTAATCATCACCATTAAGATCTTCCAGAAAATAGGTAGTCATTAACTGTATTAGTGTTACAAGTCTATGCCCTACATAATTCTGCATTTATTTTGGTCAGTAGAATAATTTCCGTTTTCATTTAGCATGAAACCACGTAGTACACACAGAATACATGAATCTGTAAAGCAATTTATCAATTATTAAGTGCTTTAGTGAAATTGAAAGAGATTAATGCGGTATTTTTTTTTTTACATTTTACTTTCAAAATTAAAATACCATTCCATCATTTCTTCCCTGCCTAACTTTCCTCCAAATCCCTTTCAAATTCATGGCCTCTTTTCTCTTTGTATTGTCACACATAAGTGTAAACACATATATTTGCATATATATTCAACCTACTCAGCCCATTCTATGTTACCTGTAGTTATATAGTTTCAAGGCTGAGCAACTGGTATTGGACAAACATTAGGAGACTTACCCCTGGAAATGACTATTTTTCCCTAACCTAAGCTTTCTTAATTTCCTACAGTCCTTTGTTTCAGGTTGGAACACTGAGATTCCCCACTTCCATGTAACCATAACCACTTTTCCTTGTTTAGGTCTTGTTTAGGCAGCCATATTGTTGAGGGATGCAGTCTTCCTGCCATTTCAGGAAAATGCAATCTCAGTCAATTTCCTAGACCTCTGGCTCTTACAAAATTTTCATTCCCTCTTCCTCTATACTTTATGAGCCTTGCATGCTAATTGTTTTGTAAATGTTTTCATTGGAGCTGGGGACACATGATCAGTTGGTTTTTATTTTGACCAATTGTGGTTTTCTGCAATGGTCTATGTCTAATGCAACAAAGTGATTCTATGAATAAAGAACAGTGTTTAAAATAAAAAAAGAAAGAAGTTTCTTTCATGAAGCGTGAGAGCTATAGTTAATTGCTGTGGGTACAAAAACATATTTAAAATGCAATAGGTTCTGACAAATGAGCAACAAGTCAGCTGTTTATACCTCAAGTCTCTGAGATTTAGCTCCAGTTGTTATAGATATTCAAATTTCCAATGTCAACTTGAGGGACACTCAAGGAAGGACTTTTGAAACATCCTAGAAGTGCACTTAATAGACAGATGTCAGCTGCCAGCTTTTCTCAGAGATTGTTTCAGTCCCACAGCCAAGCAGAGCCTGTAGTCAGTCCCGTCTTGCATCCCTCATTCTATAAGTATGCAAAAAATATCTGAAATATGGCCATGTTTCTCTTCTTTCCCAAGTTTTAAAGGTCAAACTCAAAGAAATTTGAGACTGTCATTAAGATCTGTTGCTTAAAAAAATTATATCATAAAATTTTGTTCCAGGAGAAGACCCTGAAAATGAAGTAAGCATCTGGACCATAAATATCAGTAGCACCAAGAAACTTATAAACTGTGAAGTACTGATTCTGACATCTCACTTACGAAATCAGCAGCCCTGAAAGAAGGTCTGGCATTGGTCCTCATACACCCATCAGATGCTTCCTGAGACTGATGCAGATTTGACACGCACTCGTGCAATATCTCGCATTGTCTACCACAAATTTTTGTAAAGTTAGCAAACAATATGGAGCATTTAAAAGGTAAAACTAAAACTCTTATTAATTAGATCTGAACATTTGATGAATTAATTCTTTATGTCCTCAGAAACATAATGTCTACGTATTTCCAGGTGCACTGTTTTCTGAATCCCACTGATTAAGCAAGAGTTAGATTTCAGAGTTTCAGTACAACGTTGGTGCATCTAACAGGGAAAAGTGGGTCAGAATTAGTTCTCATTCACTTGGAGGTACTTCCGTATTTTCATACAGTTCCCAACTTTATTTTGTATTTTCAAGAGCAAACAATTCTTTTCACCACTACTACAAGTTAAGTCAAATTGATATGATACTATGAACACTAAAAGTAGTTCAAAAAGAGTAATTGGAAAAGTATAATTTTGGATTAAACATGAATATCAGGTTCTGATTTCATATTATTGGATAAGCCAATCAAATGTGCCACCTCTCAAGGGAAGCATCATTGTACATGAAGACTTCTATCTATCTGCTTCACGGGGATTTTATTACAGACTACAGATGTGCACAGGAGGTAATAACTACTGTGCTATGGGGAGATCTAGTGGTGGATATTATCAATCAACATATTGCAATAGTCAACCAAATTTATTTATCATCTGGATCTTTGTCTTTAGCAGGGCGTTCCAAAGAAGTAACTCATAAATCCAAGGTCTATACAGACTATGGCCACAGTTACCTTTTTTTGATGGAAAAGAAAATACTTGAAAGTAGGTGCAATGTCTGGCTCAGTGATTCTGGATGAATCTGTGTGTCAACTCTCTCTGCCACAACTTAGCATGTCCTGTCTCCTTTTCTTTAGTCTTGAAAATAAAATGCTACAGTAAACACTTTCAAGTTAAAATGATACATTCTTTTGTTTCTTAGCATATTTGTATTGATTATTTGGGAGTTCACATAATGCATCCCATTCACCCTTACTTCCCAGTGGTCCCAGGACCAGCTGCCACCCTTTGTTGCTTCTCCCCAAAATGCAATAAAAATAGTCCATACAGTCACTGGATCATTATCAAACACCTGGTGTCCAGTTCCTTAAAGAAAAAGGGAGTCCTTACCCATGCACCCTCCTGCCAACGGTCATCTATTATGGAAAGCTACACTTCAGCGGTTCTATCACAATTTTTAAGATTCTTGTAATAACTTCCTTCCTGCGTTATTACTTTGGGTGGGGGATATCTGTCTCTCTCAACTGCGAGTCTGCAGTCAGCACTATCACTGCCGAAGACGCTTCCTTGTCCCCTACAGTCAGCAGGATCATGGCTCTGGGACTTCCACATAGTATCTGATAATAGATCATACCATGGACACCCATTGCCCTCTGGTGTCAGCACATGTCACAGGCTTCACTATGACCTCCGGTGGTGGCACAGGGCACAGATATCAACACGGTTGCCAGCAACATGGCCCTAGTTGGCACCAGCTACTTACGTCTCTATGACCCCCAGCAGCCTACAGCCCAGGGACACCCATATGGCTCTTGGCAGTAACACTCTGCCATAGACTTCAACATGGGCCCCTGCTGTAGCAGAACCATGATCCAGACATGCCTCCCATGGCAGCATAAACCACAGACACACACAAGGCCTTGGACAGCAGTACAGGCCATGCACACAAACTTCCCTCCATTACCTGGGACTGCGAAATCGACACAGTTCCACCTCTCTCTACCTCATAGGCAGCACCCTATTCCTTCATCTTTCCCATCCCTCCATTGAAATCCGTTAGTGGCAGTGGCATTGGAAACGGCAGCACATCACCCAGCATATCTTTTTGCCCCAAAACCTCTACCTGTGAATTCTCATCGTCTTAAGTCATTGGTCTGGCTTGAGCCTCTGATCGCTAAAGTGCCGTAAATACTAAACCATCTCCAAGACTCTTGTCTCAGACATTATGCCATTGCCCAGAGCCAGACATTGTATCTGGGGTAGGACCCTAGTGAGCTCCAGACCCCAGACTACCATACTCCTTCCTGGTTTTGATGCCAGCCACCCTTGAGAGACAAAAAGAATGATCATTGTGTCTACAGTGTCCGGGCAGTGCTGTGGGAGCTCCTCCCTTTCCTTCAGTCAATAGCCTTTGAGATACCAGCCCAGTGGGGCGTGGTCTCTTTTACTTTAAAAATCAGCGTGTGTTCTGGCGACTAGACTCCTTTTCTGGTCTTGTAGGATGGCGTTCTGTAAGTTTTCTTCCCCTCAAATAAGTAATCCTTTTAATAATAAATTCAAACTCATGTGGGATTGTTTCAGGCTTTAGGGCAGTGCTCTGGCAGTGTGTTCTTCTCCCAGCATACGAAACAGTTGCAAGGGCTCTATCTGTTCAGGAACACCATCTTCTTTGTCTTCAGTTGCTGTGTTCTCTTCCCCTCCTTTATACACGGAGCTTCGCCATTCTCCTTCACATATGGCTCTGTTCTGCCACCTTTCTTTCCAATTTCATTCATGAGTCTACGCTCCAAAAGCATCTTTCCATAGGACCGCCTTTTTTTTTTTCCAGTTGTTCCAGGGATGCTGCAGGCTCCGCAGGGCTCTACGGGTGTCTCAGGCTCCCTGGAGCAGTTCCTCCATCCAGTGGTGAATGTGAGCTGCTGCATCCATATTTGTTTACAGCCATGTTTCAGATTTACATCTTCAGTGGTGATGGCATGCTCCTGAAGCTGGTTTTGCAGCACCAGCTTCTCTTCATTTCTATGCCAAGAGCTCTTATATGGAGTAGGTGATGAGCCTGCTCTAAGGACTGGATGTGGTTCCAGATGGCAGCCACATTGGTCAGGCAATTGTTTTGGTAAAGAGATGTCTTTTAAAAACCTGGAATAGTTCTGATTTAATAAATTTTTACTTTCATTATTTTTATTTTGTTTCCTAAGTCTCAGCTTTGATTTATGACTCCATCTTTTTTCCTCTAGATATTTCTGTTAATAATCCATGTATAAATAAAAGTGGCAGGTTAATATTTATACTATTGCTAGTAATATATATGTTGTTATATGTTTAAAGTCCTACAGATATTTATTTGTTTGTGTACTTATTTATTTTCTATCAAAAAGTTAAGCTACTGAACTATCACAGTGTTGTCCTTTTTTTTTTTTACCAGGATTTCACTCTGGGTTCCTTATAGCTCCACAAGCCCTGGAATCTCTTTTGAAAGAATTCAGATAAGACACAAGAGCATAATTTAGAAAAAATCTGATTTATTTTTTTTAAAAAGTATAGTACTATCCAAGAGTAAGTATGGATAGTGATTAAAAGGACTATTGTGACAATCTGCATTTTAGGTAGCTTTATACATTTCCTACAGTCTATTTCAATAAACTTTCTCTACAAAGTGTTGTCCTGACCATGTGTTGGCCAGGTTTACTGTATGAAATGCAATTAAATACAATTAGAGTGAGAAATCATTGTTCTGTACCAGAAAAGGGATCAGCTGTGTGGTGATCTTATTATTTACCAGATAGATTCTCATATCTTCACTCAGGGGCAAAGACAGACTCAGATCCCATTCCATTTACAATCATCTTGCTGCCTTTTCACACTCTTAAATTGAAGGTGGACTCTACCCCCAGTGATTTCCAACCTTGTTGGAACATACCTAGTTACAAGCTTGATTTTGTGCCAAATTGACATAGACAGATTTCCCTGAGCAGAGAGACAAGCACAACTGAAAAAATTCATCCGTAAGACTGGTCTCTAGGTCAAATAAATTCTTTCCAGGCCAAGTTGCTTGGGTCATGGGTTTTATCAGAGTAGTAGAAATCCAACTAGGATACTATCTACCAATCTTTCCCCTACATGTCCAGTGTTAAATAATAATCAAAAGAAGTTATACTTACAAATTATTTCTAGTAAAATATCATGTGTATTGTTATTGAGAAGTTTTGTAGGCTAAAATGCATATAGCTCTTAGGAAAATTTTATTGAGAAGTTCAAATTGGATTTAAATACTATTTTCTCAGGAATTTGAGGTAATGTGGGGTACCATGCATAGAATACAGAGAAAAATCTAAAATTATGTAATTTAAGTCAGTGTGTACTTAAATTTCTTTTACTTGGGGTACATTACAATATTTTATCAAGCACAAAACAAAAATATCAACATATCTTATAAAAGATTAAATACAAGTATCTATTTCTGGATTTTCACTTCAGCTAATGAACAGTATGAAACACACACACATGCCCATACATATGTATGCACAAACACACATGAACATGCACATACATGTACACTCATGTAATCACCAATGCATGCACACATACGTGCACACACATGTAAATGTACACAGATATACATCACATAGACCCACGAACCCATGCGCATACATGTATACTCATGCATATATGCAAATGTACACGAACATAACACGCAGACACATTCATCAATGCATCCATGTACACACGCACGTGTTACACACAAACATATACCACATACAGAAACATTTTCTCGGCATAAGAGAAAACATGCAAAAAGAGATGAACTGGCTTAGAAACAGTATCAACACAAGGAAAAATACACATGGTGTTGAGGTTTAAATGGTCTCAACACTTTCAAGTTAAATCCACCATCTGTAAAAGGAATGAGCATCTAAAGTACAAAGGAATAGCCTTACTACATACAAAGATCATGTAAATAAATTTCTACATTTTAGTGTCAATGCCATGGAGGAAATATGACTATCTGATTGATATGCAAACTGTTTGCCAGCATAGTGACAGCCAAAGTAAGTTAAAAGTCATAGGAACTGCTGTTACCAACCTAGTGTAAAAATGTACAATCACTTGCTATTCTCCTCCTGTTTAAAGATGTCTACAACTGTCTTCTCCCTAGGCTACTTGTTCACTGTAGCTTATTATCATTACAAAGTATTAACACGGATTAAGTATTTCATATTGTGTTCACATTGGGAAGGACATGCTTCAGACAGCTCACTGACAAGGGTTCTGAGAAAAGAAAAGCGTTTATTTGTCTACTAAATATTACTAGGCAGCTTGTTTTTGTGGAAAAAAACTCTAAATTTTATGCTTGCAAATTTCCCTTTCTTGATAATTCATTTAATGCAAAGAAAGGAGAGAGAAGTGAACAGTATCTAATTAATATCTTCAAATGCCCAACTAATGTCAAGCTTGGCTTGAATTTATAACTAAACTATATTTTTACATTGAAAAACTCAATTACATTTACTGACAGACTTTGAAATGTCACATTATTTATATTGGCAAACTTAACAGGCTCCCAGTGTATTTATTAACATTCTTTTCACAGAATAAAGCATATATACAATACAGATCACTGCATTCTTCATTTTTTTAATCTTTCAAAGCGATATGTATATCTACCAGAGCAGTAAGAAGCTGCATCAGACTAAGAGTGCCAAAAGACCAAATAGAGGCACCCTTAATGTGCAATTCCTTTTAATTCCCCAGGCGAAGTGAGGTAACCTTGACATTTCACCGTCCTGGCTCTAGCTTCCCTTTCTAGTTCTTTTCCTCAGTTCCTCCCCCTCCCAAGCCCCATCCCTGTTCTTACATGCATGGAGTACAATTACAGGGCTGCCGTGAGCAGATCAACAATTTTGATCTGTGAAGAGGTTCAATTGCCACATTGGTGACTCAGTTGCAATGCACAAATCGTTTACTGGAAAAGCTTGAGGACATGACAATGACAGAGAGACATCTGTTGGGTAGGTGGGAGGGGAAAGGGGTTATTCACAGCTGGTGCACTTATCCTGCTAGCCACTAGGCTACCACAGTGTCCTTGTCCTCTGACTTCCTTCCACCACCCCCCTCCTTCTACATGCACCCTGCTGTCAGCTGCCAAAAGATATCTGTTCACACCCTTTGCTGTGTGAGAAGGTGCTAATGCATGACTTCAGGGTATGTCAGAACATGCATCCGTCACTAGTGTGTGGAGATGCAGCCAACCTGACCATGATAAAAAGAAGAGAATCAGTAAAGAGTGATTTTCTTGCAAAGTAACAATGAAAAACAGTCAAGGGGCATTATTTTTCTTTTAGAAATCAAAGGGTCGCGGGGGTGGGGAGATAAGTTGGCTGGGTGGGGATCTTTCCTTACCTGGAATGCGCCTCCCCCATCACTCTGTACAAGGTTTGCGCATCTTTTATGTTCAAAGCAAAAAATATTTTTTTGCAAAGTGGTTTTGAATTCTATTTCTGCCTACACTTAAAAATAACAAAGTAAAAGGCAAGTAATTCAAAAATAGTTATGAAAATACTCTGTGAAGACTAGCTTACACTTTTCATTTACAATCTGAGGTGGAAAGGCACAATTAGAATTTGAAGAAACCGTTTATTCTGTTTCTCATGTTACCGTCACGATGAGGTGGCCAGCTGTTTTATTTCACGTAGATCTCCATAATTATCACACGGTACCTACTATACAGAACCCTTCACTCACCTGGGTGAATAGGGAAATCCTGGAATCGGAAGCAACTCTGTTCGTGTTTTCATATCCGGTCTCCATATGCAGAGCTGTAGGTTGGTCCTGTAAACCTGATAACCAGATAAGGATGATGGTTTTCTCAGAGGAATCTCAGCTACAAAAGCTGAACTGCACTACAATGACAAAGATCCTGCTAGAAATTTTTCACACAAAAAGTCACATATCTAAAATGCAAAACACAATTTTAAAAACCATATGTAGTGCAAAGTGGAATGATTTTTTTTTTTTAATTGGGAAACAACAACTGGCAAATATAGCATCAGAAAAGAAGTATCCTGGATATCCTCAGCGCTAAGCTTTTTACAAACAATTCTGAAAGAGGATTTCATGTCACTGATTTTTAAGACAGTTGCTGTAATACTCTAGTGGCTCAGGTAAGAGAGAAAAAGCCCAGATCTGAAGGGTTTAAATGATAAGCCAAAACAATCAGACACACAGTTCTTTCTCATTGGATTAAATGGACATCTGCATACCTTGAATTTTTACTGAAGGATGTCCTTCAGAAAGTGGAACATGGTAGGAAAGAATAGAATTTCCTTAAAATGGTTCATCTGCTACATAAGAATTAAAAAGAATTACAATTTTTATATATAGTACTTTGTTTTATTCTCTACTATATTTGTATTTTTAATCTATTAAATGTTTTATATTCTGCTTATCTTGTAACAGAAAATTCTGAAGTTGATATGAACATTAGTATGTACCTTTATATCATGAGGAAATATAATCAAACAATGAATTTAAGTGTTTATTAATAGTTAGATCCAGATGAAGTAGTAAAATAGCTCCTTTAATAACAAAGATGTAATAAGAAATAGCCGACCAGTAGCTGCTATGATTGCTGCTCTGGAATCTTAAGGAGTGCAGCCTTTGTGCATCTTATAGTCTAATATTCCATTGCCCTTAATTTTAATTGCTTGCTTAAAAATGATACAAAACCATAAATCAGTTTCAATACATGTACATTGTGTTCAAAATATTTCCTTCCCATCTTTGAACTTCGGTCTTCATTGTTGCTTTCTGGCCATACAACTGACGCTTAGATCTTTTCTCACAGAGCTTCTTCTCCATGGACCCCCCTCCCTCACATCCCTGTCTCCCTTCTATTCTCTTGGGCTTTGCTAACCACTACTTTACTCTCTGCTTCTGAGAGACCATTCTTAGGTTCCACATGTTACTGACGTCAGGCAGTCGCCGACATTCTGTATCTGCCTCATCTAACATCACATAATAACTAATGGCAGGATTTTTGTTACATCTCATATAGCTAAATATCATTCCATGATGCATGTTGTGTAGCTGTTTTCTCTGAACTGAAACCTTCCCCTGGGAAGAGAGAGGGGAGACTTTCGATAGTCACCAGAAACTTTCAGGTGACATGATGAGAACCCTGTGAACTGTTAATAATTCCTGGTGAGATGCATGGAGGATATACCCATTAATGATGGAGCCGCCTGCAAATTCTCTGGGGATTCCAGTGCTATATGTTTGGCAAAACATCATGCAGGTTGGGCTGGGATGTTTGGAATAAAGGTGTCTTGAGGCAACTTCATCCCTGTAAGACATCCAAATAAACCCATTGGTCACCAAGATATAAATGAATGGGCCTTTTCTTTGATTCTGTGGAGAACAGACATAGTTCACATGTTCCCAAAAAAAATTACACATTCCTCTTTGTAACTAAACCAAAGGGAAGAACATTAAATGGCACCTGCTGTTATTGATAAGACATGAAACAGAGTCTAGTACATCTGCCAGGGCCGTATGCCCCAGAGTCATCCCCAAAGTGATACCTTTTACATGGTAGAATGGTGCTGCAGGAGCTCCTTCTCCTTCAGCCAATAGCCTTTAAGATACCAGCCCATTGGGGCGTGGTTTCATTTTAAAAAGTCGTGGCAGCCCTCCTCTCTCTCTTGCTTCCAGCGCCCGTTCTGACTGCTAGACTCTCTGTTTTCCTGAGAGAACTGTGGTTTGGGACATTGATCTGTAACTTTTATGCCCTCTAATAAATAACCCCTTTTAATCAAACTGGTATAGGATTATTTTGCGAATGGTTTAGGAGGATTCTTCTGTATTTTGTATTGCTTTAATTGGTTAAATAAAGAGACTTCTTTGGCTTTTTGATAGAGCAGCCCTTAGGTGGGCAGAGTAGAGAGAACAGAAGACTGGGGAGAAGGGAAGATGCCAGACACCATGATGCTCCTACCCAAGATGGATGTAGGTTAGACTCATGCCGGTAAGCCACGACACGTGGTGACACACAGACTATTAGAAATGGGTTAATTTAAGATGTGAGAGTTAGCCAAGAAGAGGCTAGAGATAACGGGCCAGGCAGAGTTTAAATGAATACAGTTTGAGTGTAATCATTTTGGGGATAAGCTAGCCATGCGGCCGCAACTGGGAACCAGGTGTTGGGAACAAATGGCTGTGGTCCTCTCAGATGCTAGGAACACAGCCGCACCTCATACAACAGAATACACATGTTTGCTGTACTGGCAGTTCTGTAGATTATGTTATAAGTGATGTGGCATACAACTCTTCTGAGCCATGTGAGGAGAGAACATTCATGTGGGGAATCTAAGGGTGACTGTCTTTTTAAAGCAAGGCAAGTAGTATCACTGTTCCTTAATGAATAATATCTACAGTAAAAACAATGAATGTATTGGAAGTAGCTTATAGATAATACGATCCAATACAGTCCCTAAAACAAATCCAAATGATTTATTTTTTTACCAATAATTTGACTCCATGAAGTATTCATGATGTGCCAAAATAAACAGGAACATGTGAGAAAAACTAGACAAAAGAGCTTTGCCCAGGATCTTAAAAGACAAACACTGTGCTTTTGAAATTTTGTAAAACTTTAAATCCTGAAGGAAACTTCACAATAGAGGCAGACAATAAAATATTGACTATAAACCACCCACTGGATGGTGAAAGGGTGATATATCTTCTGGGTTGTGAAACACCCCAGTCACACTTACAAAGGGATGGCAGTGACTGTGGGGGTCGTTAATGACTACTACTTCACAGTGGGAAGCATGGTGTCATTCAAACAGACATGGTGCTGGAGAGGTAGCTGGGAGTTACACATCTAGATTAGCAGATAACAGAAAAAGAGAGAAACTTGGATTGTCTTCAAAATTTGAAACCCCAAAGCCCAACCCCTAGTGATACACTTTCTCCAACAAGGCTACACCTCCTAATCCCTGTCAAGTAGTATAACTCCCTAATAACAAAACATTCAAATATATCAGCTTATGGATTCATTCCTTAGAACCGTAAGCCAGCCCCAATTAGATGTTTTCCTTTATAAGAGTTACTTTGACCCTTTTCATGGTGGCGGGTCCTTGGTGAGTGCCACAGCTTCAGATCTACCAGCTCAACTGAGGGGTAAGACCAAACTCTAGCCCCCAGGTGCTCTGCTAGGTTGTGAGGCCCCCTTCCTCCCCTCCCCCGTCTTTTCTGTGCCCCATATCCCAGAGTGTCCCTGGGCAAGGCTCCCCTTTGACGGGGCCCCGGTTTCCCACGGGAATTGGCCTGCAGCAGGGCTGGGACCTTGGCCCCAGATTCTCTGTGTCCCACACCCCAGAGTGTCCCTGGGCAAGGCTCCCCTTTGACTGGGCCCCAGTTCCCCTCGAGAATTGGCATGCTTCAGGGCTGGGACCTTAGATGAGGGTGGGTCCAGTATAAACCTGCAGGGCTCCAGCAGAGAAGCCCACCCCTTTGATTGCGGCTGGTCCTTGGTGAACACCACTGTTCCAGATCCCTCCGACTGGAGTGGACAAGAGCAATCCCCTCAGACCAAGCAAGTGACCACTAGCTACTA
>JAQHUG010000173.1:242284-255495 GCA_028555095.1 Dicrostonyx torquatus | reverse complement strand
TGAGCAGGCATAGTTTCAGACACCTGGAGATTTTACATTATAGAGCCAAAACACTAAAATGTTTTCACTAGGTTTTACTGCCATGCCTATTTTCAAGACCTTCCCTGAGAATATCGATGCTATTAACCCCAAAGAAGGGCACTGTGCATTTTTTAAGTTTTTGTATAAATATGTTAGCATGTGCTACAGAGAGTTGGAGAGAGAGGGAGGGAAGGAGTAAGAGAGATAGAGAGAAGGAGAGAATGCTTAAGTGTGCATGTGTGGTGTGAGGATGGAAGGCATTGGAGAGAATGAAATATGGAAAGAAAATGAACCACTTTTCATTCCAATAAAATAAAATATAGGATATCCTTCAACCATTTGTTGAAGAAATTAAGATAAATTTTCTATTTTTCACGGACACTTCCATCCTAACTTTGGTCTTTGATTTATAGGAATGATATGTCATTAAATAGTTTTACACAAAGTGTTCATTTCAAATCTATTTTATCCATCGTTCAGTGTGTGTGTGTGCATTTTTAAATATATATGGGTACACAATATCTCTCCCTCCTTTTGGAAATTGGTCAGAAGAATCCTTTTAATGGACTTGGCACCATTTATTTCACCAAAGAGATCTGCTTTCTTTACTTTTCATTTCCAGTTTCTGTGAATGAAAGGCTCTTAAAATGTATGTCTTTGTGCAGCAAGATATGTCAAAAATGCTGTAAAATAATACAATCCCAAGAACCATAGGGGGTGGGAGGGAACATCAGAAAGGATTACTGGTATTTTCTTCTTCTGTATCCCTCATTTATAGTAGGTGCCATAACCGCACACCAGGAACACATGTGAGATGCAGTCATTCTCTCCAAATAAGTTTTGGTAAAATTACTACATTTACTACAGTTACACTTATTAGTTTTCTCAATATGTTCCACCTGAGTGCCTACCTCAGAAAGCTCACACCTTCTCATGGAGGTGATTGTTGATGCAATAGTAAAGTGAAGAAGGGTGCTGCTGTGTAGGGAGTTCAGGACTTAGTGGTGCAACATTTTGGGAATAAAACTTGGAGAAATAATACTTGGGAGAATATGCATTTTAAGTAAAATATTTCTTCGAATCCGAAAGTGGGCTCTGAGAAATAATATATGGCAAAACCATTTCTCAATTAAACTGATACTTTTTAAGTTGTAGTCAGAGCGCACTTTATTGGAATGCTTTGAGTTATACACAACTTTGGTAGAATAAGGTATGTTTAGTCTCTTAATACATTTTTGAGTAATATAAGTAATAACTTATATTATGTATTTATTCACAGGGAAATAAACTTAATTTGTTCTAAAAAGTGTACTAGTAGGAATATTAGCATTTTATTTCTTAAAAATGCTGATTTAGTTTGTACTATCAAAGTCACACTCAACTTTATTATTAGTGATGAAAAGTAAATAACATATGTTCATAAATTTATAAATGAAAGGTATCTTTACTGATTCTTCTTCAATAATAAATTGGTGTATAATTTCATGTTCCTTGACATCAATGTATTGTCTGTGTGTCAGCATTGGATATGACAACCCAAAGACTGTGAGCTGTGATCTTACAAATTCAGACTTGGCAAATAATTAAAAACATCGTTTTATTCCTAAACACATCTTAATCTGTTAAAATTAGAATTTGGTGAGAAATTATGCTTTATTCTGTAATTTGTGGAGATAAAAATTTAAGTAAATTCTCATCACTTTCTCAGTCTCAAAACACTTATGGGGCACAATATATTTGAAAGTTTTTTTTTCTTGTCAATTCTGGTCTGTGAGATCTGTTAAGTATAAGTAAACAGTTGGCAAGGAACTCCCTCTTGTGGTCAAACATTCTTAATTAGAAAAAGAGATTGTCCTCGACTGACAGTCTGGATTACTAAAGCATGGGTCACTTGTAACTATTAAGATTAACACTACTGATACAAGTGGTTTTACTGAAGAAATCCATTGCAAATTAGAATCTATTGCAAGTGGTTTTACTGAAGGAATCTATTGCAAATTAGAGCTGACTTCTAAAAATGAAAACATATGCTTTTAATTTTTCCTAAAGCAGAGTTTTACGCTGCTATTCTGGAGAAATTCACTTTGACTTATAATTTCCAAGGGTTCCTGTTCCTTTAAAATATCATTACATTAAAAAAAATTATACATACATGACAAACACAACCAGCACATATGCACAATAATTCACACTTGAGCACTATAGGAAATTTGCATCTCTTTGTTGGATCTGAGTACTTTGTTTTTTCTAATAATTTCTGAAATTGTGCTGCTGCTAAATATTTATATTAACAGAGGAGAAGCTGTTTCTAGGTTATTAATCAATGATCTCCCAAACGTACACATGGAAACTAACTCTATTGTCAGGAGCTCTGTAATATTAATATTCAATCAGAGATGTCTGAAACACTTAATATGAATAAGACAAATTACTAGTCACACAATGAACCCGACAGATTACAATGTGTCTCTTAGTCATTTGTCTTAAATATTGTCTCCAACTACATCACGAGATTAGTGATAGATAAACACCATCTCCTAATTCTGAATATCTAATTCATTTTTATGAGAACAAATCAAAAGCTAATGCTTAGATACTCATTGTTTAGATGATATCCTGGCAGCATTTCAAAGACTGGGAAGAAGACCCTGCCCCCAGATCAGGCCAACGCTGCCAGGGCAAATGGCACCACTACCTTTTGAACCCGCTTCTTTATGTGTGACTTTCAATATGAGCATGAAATTTCTCCAAAGTCATAGCCATTAAAAAATGGGACTGTGGTTAGGGACAAAGTAGAGGTGGAATGGATAGAAAGAAGGAGAAATAATGTAACCCGTACAAGTTGTAGAAGAAGTTCCTACATAAATCAAGGTCTGTTCTATTCACGCACTGGTTTCAGCACCCTTTTCTTGCTTAAAATTAAATACGCAGGCATTTACTCATAACAAGTTCATAATTTCCTTACATACGCTAAAGGATATTATGCAATATTGGATTGTCATTAATTCTTATTTATCTTTGATAGTTCTAATTGTTAAGTTCTATATTTCTCATCTTAGGTTTTCTTGTTTAATGATGATAGCAAAATGAGCATGTTCGCTATACAAAACTCCAAAATGTACACAGTTTGCCTTTTGGTGATATTTGTATTTTAATTTTGTTTTTATTGGAAACTTTAAATTTACATGAGAACTAAGAAAAATGAAAGGTTTTCATATCAAAATAAAAAGGAACCACAATGAAGCTAGCTAAGTATGTATCAATGTGCAAATCACCATATCAAATTTTTGGTATAATTACTACAAATAATAAGAAACACGTTCTGAGGAACACTTGTTTATCAGTTTCTAATGTGACATAATCAAGACCTGTGTTTCTCCAAATACTACTGTCAAAGGATCGACAACCGTTACACAGTCATTGACTTCTCTGATGGCATTGGTAGGCATTGTTTTGCTACAGATAGCATTTTTAACAGGATGAATACTTTCAATCACATCAATGAATTATGTTATAGCTATTAAAATCATTGCACCTAGAAGCGTTCATTATCTTTGTATATGTTAAAGACTTTAAAATCAAGGGCACAGACTCAATGAAATGCAGATTTACAGATGTTATTAATCAATATACACAGCATTAATTTGTTATTTAAGAATATAAAAATACTTTTATTAATTAATGTACAACATGCCATTAAAGGCAAATTACATACCAGAAAATGGGAAAAGGCAAACTAGCATGTGAATTAATATATAGTCATGGTATTCTTGTCTACTAAGCCTTAATACATCTTCAGAGGATGTTGAAGGTTTGCTAGTGGAAAGGGTTGGTTATGTTATTGAAATGGTTGGCTATTCAGAATTTCCTGTGATTGCAGAATGAAAAATGGTATCCTCTAGTCAGCAAATTCATAAATAAATCTTGATTATTTGACATGGTCCAGAAATGGCCTGAAGTTCATTTTATCTATACTTTTTGTTTGTCTTCTTTCTGGCCATTTCCATGTAAATATGTGCCTGAGATATGGTTGCAACTACCCCCAATTACATGTTTTCCTTTATAATAATTGCTGTGGTCATGGTGTCTCTTCACAGCAATAGAAAAATCCTAACTAAGATACCCTTTGATTCTTGGAAGGAGTAATTTAAGCCCAGATGAGAAAAGTTAATTTTAAATTTAAAATTTAAAGTTAAATTTAAACTACAAAATTGTGTTTATTATAGTTTTCATAGACAATAATTTAGAATATGATTCCATATGATTTTCTCACCAGGGAACAGCATAACAACTGGTTATCCAATACCAAACTGGAACGTTTTCATGCGTATCCTACACATTGGACTGTGAACTTCTATGGGTAAAGACTCATTTCAAAAGGCTGCCATTGCAGTCTTTCATGTTCCTTTGTCCTGAATCAAGTATCTCACACAATCATGAATGTGGAAGTAGCCTTATATCCTTGGATTATTGGATAATAATCTTTTTTTATAGGAACTAGGTTTTACTTCAGTGTTATAGTATATTTTATTTACAATGTGATTTAAGCTCGTGAATAAAATATTTCATGTTTTAAAGTTTTCAAATATTTCCCAAAATGTCATTGACTTTAAAAAATGGTGATGATTCAGCGTGAGGAAAATAAAATAAGGTCAGTTTGCCACAATAATTTTGGAGTAACCTGACTGTTCTTTTTCATTCTCAGGAGACATTTTGTTCCTTCTTGAACATGTTACGTCATTTTGAAGCATTTCTCTGGGAAGAAGTTGTTACTTCTGGTGCCTGAAATGACTATAAAATTTTAGTGTGATTTTTGGGGTGGAAATCATTCCTCTCTTGGGTGTATTACTAAACCCAATGGAGGGGTTAAAGCAACCCCTCCATTGTGAATGATCAAAGTGCTACAAGGAGCAATCTGTAGAAGGGTGTTTCGTTTGAAGCAAGAATGAAGTCAAGTGTTATTGTGTCACACCAGGGACCCAGCAAGTTCTGATAAATAAGCCATGGGCCAGAGGAGGTAAAGTCCTTTGTATCTGTGTTTTCCTCTGAGTTTCTGTCTACTTAGAACTATGTAGTTAAAGTACATTAATTAGAATTCAGAGATATCAAAATCACCAAGGGAAAGGATTTACAAACTTAGATATTTTGTGTAAAAGACAATCAAGCAAGTGCTTAAAATATAACTTTAATTTAGAAGAAAGAGAATTGGAAATATATTTCCAAGGAGAGGGTGTAATATAAAAACAGAAAAAAACTCATTAAACTTGATTCATATATCCATAAACATGCATCCTGTTTGTCCTTCAGGAGGTTTATATGGGAAGAAACTATTTATTATGGTCTCTAATGTCTTAAAAAGATTTTAAATGCATGTAATGGAAGTTGGGCCTAAGGGTATAAATAAACTAAACTGTTGTCCGAAGTTTCCAGTCCTGCCAGGATCCCGCAATTGTTAAGTCCCAAGGAAATCACACAGAGGTCTACGTTAGTCATAAACTGATTGGCCTAGTAGCTCAGACTTCTTATTAACTCTTATAACTTACATTAGCTTATTATTCATGTCTATCTTAGCCACGTGACTGGATACCTTATTCGGCAAGACAGTCACATCTTGCTCTTTCTGGGGCTGGGTCAGGACTGCAGACTGGAATTTCCTTCTTCCCAGAAATCTCCTGTTCTCCTTGGCCTGCCTCTACTTCCTGTCTGGTTGTCCCACATATTCTTCCTGAATGGCTACTGGCCAATGAGCATTTATTTAAAATATAATTGACAGAATACAGACCATTCTCCCACACCACTCCCTCCTTCTTTAAGGAAAAATAAAACAACTCTGAATTTAATATTTTTGTTTATCTTTCCTGATATAAGCCATAAGAATCTGTAACCAACATTCTAAACAAAGGAAAATATCCATAGTCCATTTTTGGGGAATGTGAGTGTAGTTTCACAGGCTACTTTTTGCTGGTTGGGGGCACTGATAATTTTATGGGGACCTAAAGAAAATTTACAATTATGGTCAAGTCCTAACTGGAGTATCATGTGAGGTTTGATCATCTCAGGCAGCAGTCTTGAATCTATTCTGGATGTAGAACTCAGACATCTGGGCCACCTGTTTCAACTGGAGATTTTTCTTCCTTAATCAAACCTGATTTTTCTTAACTGAGAATAAGTCCATAGACTCTCATTTTCTGTGGAAACAAAAGCAAAACCTCTTCTTAAAAATAACATATCTTCTGAACTCAATTTTGAAGTCAGGGTATTTTCAAAATACCTATCTTGGATTAATTCAGCAGCATTTATATACAAATATCTTTTGGCAGCTGTTGCTCCTTTTTCAGCATTCAAACAATTCAAAGAGAGCACAATAACATATAGTTTCCAGACTCTATGTTTATTTTTCATCTTTATGTGGCTTTATTTTAACGTCTATTTCTTTTATTTTTAATTTTTGGCATTTTGAGACAGGGTTTCTGTGTATCTTTGTCCTGGAACTCACTCTATAGACCAGGCTGTCCTTGAACTCACAGAGATCCACATGTTGTGTCTCCCAAGTACTGGGATTAAAGGTGTGTGCCACTACAACTTGAATTCAGAGATCTGTCTGCCTCTGCATCCCAAGTGTTAGGAATAAAGGCATGTGTCACCATGCCTTGATGTCACAGAGGTCTGACTGCCTCTGTCTTCCAAGTAGTGGTATTAAAGGTGTGTGCCACCACACCCAACTACTCTCTATAATATATTTTAAGGACTTTAACTTTTAGCCTGCATATTTTTAACACACTGTATACCATTTAGAAGTTTTCTTTGTCTTTGACTTTCTCTTTACCACCTAACTCTCTTTTTCTGACCATATAAGTCTTTAATTTGCTAAGCAATAATGCTAAGGTTAAAGCGGTGCCCTTGACAGCTGGATCCAGCCCATTCCTTAGCTTTTTTAGATTCCAGTCTCGTAGGCCAGAACCATGTTTATCTCCACAACTCTGTGGTGTTTCAAGGTCCCTGCCACCAAGCAAAGTGCAGCAGTCTGCTCGCAAATGACATTCAAATGCTCTGTATCCAGACCTCCTGCCTGAAAGAAACAGACTTTGTGCTGGCAGGACAGCACAGAAAAAGCTAGCATTTGAAAATGGCATGGCTTTTTATTTCCTGCTACAACTGAAAACCAAAAAGCATGCGGTCATCTTTTCATCAATACCATTTCAGTATTTCATGGCAGGACCTATTAAAGGAGCTGCAAGGTTTTACAACTAAAGCTGAGTCAGGAAGCCTCTCTTAAATGAGAGTGCTTGTCTCTAGCAAGGAGAGCCCACCTGAAAAAATGCTGCTATCAAAGCCATGCCTAACTCTATTCTTTTCTGTATAAAATTACTTTCCAAGCTCTCTCAAGTTTATGTTAATGCAGTTGTCCATGTGGGCACCACTCTGTTGTATGAGGTTTCTAGGCTGCCTGGTTTCCAAAATTGTTAAGTCCCAAAGAAATCAAACAGAGGTCTACATTAGTTATAAACGGATTGGCCCAGTATCTCAGGCTTCTTAACAACTTATATTATCCCATTATTCTAGTATATGTTTGCCACATGGCTCGGTACCATTTTCAGTGAAGCAGTCACATCTCGTTCTCTCAGTGGCTGGGAAATGACTTCAGAAGAATGGGTTTTATCCTTCCCAGAATTCTCCTGTTCTTATTGACCCACCTCTACTTCCTGTCTGGTTATTCTGCCTATATTTCCTTCTTGGTTACTGACCAATCAGCGTTTATTTAAAATATAATTGACAGAATACAAACCATTCTCCCACACCAACTTATTATTATGACTATCTTTTATAGCAATTGTATTGGTGATAACATGTTTAGTTTTACAAATCAAAAAATAGTCAACCAGAACACATTGATACGCAGATCTCTCAAAACTCTATCAAGAATAAAAAAGAACATAATCATGGATATAATGCATAAGAAAACACTGGCAACATTAAGTCTTATAATGTACCTTCTTTGTTAGAACTAATAAACAAGGAAGTTTGTTCATAAGGAAGCAGGGGCTTGTTATGACCCACAGCTCAAGGATCTATTACATTATTTGGCGGAAAGGCCAGCTACAAGCAATGAAGTTAGCTGAGCACACCGCTCCAGTTAGGAAGCAGAATGATAAAACTGAGCTTAACGGTCTACTTTTTAGTGCATCTACCAAGGTGAGTTGTTTCATCTCACTTCATCTAGTCCCAAAACTACCACACTGGAATGAAAGCTTATCTTGTAGGTGATTCTAGATTTAGACACATTGAGAATATTAAAAATTATAGGGTGTCTTATAATTCTGAAGTTAGTTTGGGTTTGCAGTCATGTGAAAACATAGTGGAATCTCAAAGATGCCCCTCTATCTCCAGAGTTTGCTGCTGTTGTTGAGTACTGACAAGAGACCAACAGTTCACAACACTGGTTTAGGGTCCTTGTGAGAGGCTATTTGTCTCCCCTCAGCATGAGCTTATGAGAAAGAAACATTCCATCACCCTTCAACCACCTTATTTTGGAAATTACACACTTATTCTCCAATTCTTGTGGTTACATAAATCAGTTTGACTCAAATTGGTATTCTATGAGGCTATTAACACCATAAATGATTATTTCGGTTACTTTCTAGGCTAGCTAACATATTCTGTTTTCATTAATCATGGGAAAGCTTTTGTTACTTTCCAAATATGCTTTTTAAAACTAACATTTTGTTTTAAACTTTTATTAAATTTCCTCTTTGACATTCATACCTATACAGGAGTAGTCTGATTACTTCAGAACAAACACGCTTTCATTTACATTGTCTGGTCTACCCCTCACATTGAACTTACATAGGGCCAAGTGTGACTACGTGTTTAGAAATATTCATTGGAGTCTTCAGATTGAATAGTTAAACAGTATAAATAACTTACCTGTACCAACCATTAAGGTGTCTGATGTGGGATTTCCAGCTGTATGATGTGAAGACCATTGGTCAATAAAGAAACTGTCTTGGGCCTGCCCGGAGCAAAATAGAGCTAGATGGGGAAAACTAAACTGAATGCTGGGATAAAGGAGGTGGTGTCAGGGGGAAGCCGTGGAGCTGCTGCCAGAGACAGAGATGTCAGAATCTTGCCAGTAGGCCACAAGCCTGGTGGTAAAATATAAAATAATGAAATTGGGTTAAATTAAGATGTAAAGGCCTGGCAATAAGAAGTTAGAGATAATAGGCCAAGCAGTGATTCAATTAATACAGTTTCTGTGTGATTATTTTGGGTCTGTGGGGCAGCTGGGAAACAAGCAGCCTCCCACTACAGGTGTCTTTGGTTGAAAAGGAAGCCCTAAAGCAAAATCCTACTTAGGTTTTTTTTTTTTAAATCTAGGTTATATTACATAAAAATATAAACTTTAGAGGGACCATCCCATATGCTGTCTGTGTTTCTAAGGTTCAGTAGTATTTTATATTTGTTGCTTGCTTATGTTTTCTTTAAGTTTCCTTTAGGGACAAATTGGAAACTTCAGTTCTTTTCCAGAAGATATATACTTTAACATTATAGTGTTGGGGAGAGATGAGCTATTAGTAAATTAGATGGTACAGTCCATTATGGTGAAGAAGAAGTACAGAGCTTTGTGGAAGCAGCTGGTCAAATTGAATTCACAGTCCATAAGCAGAATGAAATGGAAGTATACCTTTCAGATCATAGAACACCTTTCCAAAAAAGGTGAGTTCATACTTTAAGAAGTAGACATTTATGTAACTAATTTAAAATATATATGTTTGCACAATCATAAAAGATAAAAATATTCATATTTTCTCTTTTGTTATCTCATTTACTATAGTGGACATACTTTCCTATCCTTTAATATTTTATAGCTACATTAGCAGTGTATTTTACATTAGCAATGTAAATTGATCTTCTTCTTCTAATGAAAATAGCCCATTTCCTACCAGAAAGAGAAACTGTAAGTCTTCCATTGCTGCAGCATAAGACCATGCTATAGAGCCAAGAGAGAAAACATTAAAACCATAGTTGTTGGTTGTTATTGTTTTTTAATATTTTTAATTTTCTATATTCTTGAGATTTTCATTCTTGTATGTATATAAAAATTATGATATTTATCCTCATTTTCTTCTCCAACTCCTCCCATATGTCCCTTAACACATTTCCCCCATGACATCTTGTGTATTTTTAGTTAAAAATAAGTGAGCCTTTCCTTTAATGACTGAGCCATCTCTCCTGCCCATAAGACACAGTTGTTTTTCTGAAGTTCATTGAGGGTAACTGGCTTGGTGAATTTAGGAGAGGAATAGAAGGAATCCCTAAGCAGCACAGATATTCACCCAGGTAAATGCACTGATGTCATATTTTATCATTTTACCACATTTTCAGTCATGTATACTTCCTTGTGTTTCTTCAGGGATAAACATGACATTATTTCTTTGTGGCGTTTTATCTGCCAACTCTGTGCCTGGGATTCTCTTTTCTACTGTAACAGTTCACATATCTCAGGAGTAGATCTATATCCAAAGAGTCAGGCACAAGTTATGACTTAGTGGGAAGACTCAGAGAAAAGGGCTCACTGACACTGCTACATGGATAGCATTTACCAATAACAGTGGCTTTTGTTTCATAACCACTGACTTTGCATCACAGAAAAAAAGAAGAATTCAGGAAGTATCATTTCTGCAGCAATTACAACTCACAACTTAGTTTCTGCACAAGACCTGCAGAAGAACAAGCCAATCAACATCCNTGTTGGTTGTTATTGTTTTTTAATATTTTTAATTTTCTATATTCTTGAGATTTTCATTCTTGTATGTATATAAAAATTATGATATTTATCCTCATTTTCTTCTCCAACTCCTGCCATATGTCCCTTAACACATTTCCCCCATGACATCTTGTGTATTTTTAGTTAAAAATAAGTGAGCCTTTCCTTTAATGACTGAGCCATCTCTCCTGCCCATAAGACACAGTTGTTTTTCTGAAGTTCATTGAGGGTAACTGGCTTGGTGAATTTAGGAGAGGAATAGAAGGAATCCCTAAGCAGCACAGATATTCACCCAGGTAAATGCACTGATGTCATATTTTATCATTTTACCACATTTTCAGTCATGTATACTTCCTTGTGTTTCTTCAGGGATAAACATGACATTATTTCTTTGTGGCGTTTTATCTGCCAACTCTGTGCCTGGGATTCTCTTTTCTACTGTAACAGTTCACATATCTCAGGAGTAGATCTATATCCAAAGAGTCAGGCACAAGTTATGACTTAGTGGGAAGACTCAGAGAAAAGGGCTCACTGACACTGCTACATGGATAGCATTTACCAATAACAGTGGCTTTTGTTTCATAACCACTGACTTTGCATCACAGAAAAAAAGAAGAATTCAGGAAGTATCATTTCTGCAGCAATTACAACTCACAACTTAGTTTCTGCACAAGACCTGCAGAAGAACAAGCCAATCAACATCCCTGCATGTGTCAGGTGGATCTCTGGACCATCCATGTTGGAGGAAGAGTGGATCGTGTCCCACCACTCAGCTAGCTTAACCCCCGAAATAATCACACAGAAATTGTATTAATTAAATGACTGCCTGGCACATTATCTCTAGCCTCTTATTGGCTAACTCTCACATCTTGATTTAACCCATTTCTACCAATCTGTGTAACACTACGAGGTGGTGGCTTACCAGGACAGATTCTAACCAGCGTCAGTCTCAGGCAGGAGCTTCATGGCATCTGCCACACTGCTCTTCTTCCCAGCATCCAGTTTGGTCTACTCCACCATCTAAGTTCTGCCCTATCAAAGGCCAAGGCAGTTTCTTTATTAAACCAATGAAAGCAACACAAATACAGAAGAACCTCCTACACCACATCCACCTATAACTGAGGAGTTTTGGAGAATTGATGGCTTCTGAGAAAGTAAAAACTAGTGATTTTTCTTAAAGGTATGACCCTTGGTAGGCGGTACATGCTCCAGTTGATGTCATCACCTTCAATTGGGTGTAGAGGCGTATGTGGACACCACAAATTGGACTTAGAGGCTTAAAAAAGCAGAGGACATAAAAACTGAGGTGTTGGAGGATGGAAATGAGAGGATTTGCGAGAAAGAATGGGGTGAATACAGTGAAAACATTGTATGAATTAGTTTTGATATGCTGTCAGTGTTTTCAAGGTTTTATTTGTTTTATGTGCTCCATGTTGGAATGTTTTCTATATTGTTTTAATTTTTTAATATTTTAAATTTATATTATTATAATATGTATGACTATAAGTAAGGAGCAATATTTTATTTGGGAGAACTAGTAATATGTCAGATTATAAATTTTTCATCATAAATTATTTTTTGTGGTACTTCATGATACATTATATTTAACCCAAGATGACAGATGCTCTTAAATATATATATATATATATATATATATACATATTCTATATCCAACTAACTTATACTTAATATTAAATAATAAAAACCACATGTGCTGGTTATTTAATCAACTTGACATAAACCTAGACATACATATCTGTGAGAAGTTATTCTTAAGAATATTACTTCATAAGATTGAACTGTGGTCAAATCTGTAAGATATTTTCTTGACTAGTGATTGATGTAAAAGGGTCCAGACCATTGTGGGTGGTACATTCCTAGGTAGGACGTTCTAGCATGTGTAAGAATCGAGGATGAGTAGGACATGATGAGCAAGCCAGTAAGCAGTACTCAGGAAAAGTCATTGTATCAGCTCCTGCCTCCAAGTTCCTGCTTTGAGCCCCTGTTCTTACTTCCTTCAATGATGTTCTATGTTGTAGAACTGAAAAGTGATAAACACTTTCCTTCCCAAGTTGTGTCTGGTTGTGATGCTCTATCATATCAATAGAACCCTGACTAAACTTGTTAGTAGTCCTTGAAAATATCATGGCTTTTAATGTTGATGGAGGTTTCTGTTCTGCCCAATCCCACAGGTGTTGAGTCCCAAAGAAACACACAAGGACTTACATTAAGTAAAAACTGGTTGGCCTATTAGCTCAGG
This sequence comes from Dicrostonyx torquatus, assembly GCA_028555095.1. Classification (NCBI taxonomy): domain Eukaryota; kingdom Metazoa; phylum Chordata; class Mammalia; order Rodentia; family Cricetidae; genus Dicrostonyx; species Dicrostonyx torquatus. Next base: position 242,449 of record JAQHUG010000173.1, on the reverse strand, counting down.
ATTCCTATTAACTCATATAGCTTATATTAATCCATAATTCTTGTCTGTATTAGCTATGTGGCTTGGTACCTTTTATCAGGAGGTAGTCTCATCTTGCTTCCTCTGTGTCTGGGGGAGGACTAAACACTGAGCCTTTCCTCTTCCCAGAATTCTCCTGTTCTAGTC
>JAQHUG010000173.1:208688-221179 GCA_028555095.1 Dicrostonyx torquatus | reverse complement strand
ACTTACCAGAAAAGTCTAACCTGCATCCATCTGCGGCAGAAGCGTCATGGCGTCTGCCCACTTTCTTCTCTCTTCCCAGAACTTCCGTTCTGTCTACTCCACCCACCTAAGGGCTGACCTATTTTACAAGCCAGGCAGAGTCTTTATTTAACCAATGTATTTATTTAACCAATGAAAGCAACAGAAATAAAGGTGGGCCCTCCTACAGGGGTAGGCAGGAAGGATTAAAAATCCCACACCATTCATAGTTAGCTCTCTCTGTGTGATTTTCTGTCTTTCTCCGTCTCACTGTATCTCTCTCCCATACACCCGTTTTCTCTGGTTCTCTGCCTCTCTCTCTCCCACACAAACATACACACATACTCTTTTTCTCTATCTCTCTGTCATTTTCTGTCTCTGTTCCTCTGTGTGTATGTGTGAGCTAGTGCTGTGTTTAGATGTAATCTCTCACCAAATGATTCCAGTGCAACGCCAGCCTGCCTGTTGCCATGCTCCCTGCCATGAGGGTCATAGTCTCGAATCCTCTGAAACTGTGAGGTTTTAAATTAAATGTTCTCTTTTTTAAAGTTGCCTTGGTCATGGTGTTTGGAAACAGCGATGGAAAAGTAACTAAGGCACTAAGTCATTATCTTTAATAATTTTTTAATGTCTGCTCATCTTCTGTAACTGATCATGGGCATCAATCTGGCAAATATTCCTTCAGGTATTTGTCTGCATACATATACTTAACATTAATCTCTTTTTTTCTCTGATGAAAAAGTACAAAATGAAATTTTAATATGATTCTCCTACTTTGTTTTTTTTTTCTTGAGGATGACAAAGTTGCAAATTAGACTATAATAAGCAAACTGGGCTAAGTCACTACAATAAAAATAGAATTTGAAAAATTTTGGTGTTTTCACTGTACAAAGTAAGAGTGATACTAACTCACATTCCATGTACATTAAAGCAAGAAAAATATTATATCATTAATGTTTAAAAGTGAACATAATATTGACTGAAACAATTAAAATGTAGCTATTCTGATGCATATGAGCCCCTTTGTATACGTCTGTTGTGTCATGAGTTCTTAATGCCTTGTTTTCATATGTATAAAGATTTGCATCTCAGAGTAAATTATGTCATTAGTAACAAGCATACAGGAAATCACATTTTAAATGAATGGTAATATTCCTAGAAATGGAAGAAATTAGATTAAAGTTATCTATCAGAAAAATCTTCAAGAAACAAAAATGTGTCATAAGACACTCTGCAGTTCACCCCACTGTGTTGAAGCCATTTACATTTCTTGGGCAAATAAATATTTAAGTTCCAAATTACTTTTAAAAACAGATAATTGTCTGTGAAAGAGATACCACACAGGTTTAAAATTCACCATCCTTAAGTTAGAATCAGTTTTTGTTGAATTTTTCCAATATGTATATCTAACATGATTTTCACACGGCCGCGGCACCAAGGGATTGGCTTTGCCTAGTAATTAGAAGGTAATGTATTATTTATTTGTTTCTCAATACATATAGTTACAGCTTGTGTTTCAAAGCTCTGTAAACAGACTTAAAACTCCCTCCTTTAGCTCATTTTTTCTAAACAAGTGAAAACTGTATGCCAACATTCAGTACCCACTGAATTCACACTGCGTTTCCGTCAAAAAGGGTGTTGATTTACAATGGAAATTTGTATCAGAAATTTCTTGAATCCTAGTGCTGTTACCTGACTGCCACTATTACAGTTCCGATGACCACTTCAATTGGCCTTGCTTACTGAGTTCAAGGAACATTGTCCTTTCAACTGACATTATCAGCTTCCTAGGTATTCCAGAACAACTGAATGATGAGTATGTTTCTGAGTATAGTTCCTTTGACTACTAAGAAGCTGATTGGGAGGAAGTGGCACTGAGGCAGAGCAGACTAAAGAAAGGGATACAGGGAACACCGGAGACATGAAGGAGCATGGGTCAATGAGACAGAAGGAAGAAGGAGAAAGGCAAACCAGCCAATGGCAGAGAACACCTTTCTTTGTATTCCTGTCTCCACTTCCTATATGATCTGATACACCCATGGCTGCTCTCTCCACAAGTGGGATTGTCACATTTCTGAATGACAAGAGCTCCTTTACTTTCTTCTTGACATATTTTAGGTAGATTGGTAAGATCTGACATGTTACACTACACTAAAAACTGAATACAAAATTATTTATTTCCCCCTTTTAAGATATCAAAGCTAGTAAGAGCGAAGAATCACATTAATGACTTCTTAAATTTGCCTTTCCTAGTTATATATGTTTCGTCTAATTTTTCTCCTTAGTTTTAATGATTCTTCTGAATCTTAATGTATGTTTGACATTTGAAAAACAAATATTAAGTCTCATGTAACCTATAGTTTTAGACAATACTTTGCTCACCTGGACTTTTGTTATATAAAGATACCTGATATTTTCAGTTTGAATGAGACACTCCCACTAGCATTCTATATATTAGAAATACAGTATACAAATAGACTTGAAAGGAAGTGTTATATGAATATTCTTCAAGTAGACATAAATTCAAATTTCACATGGTAATTCTATCTTTCATGGCAATGATTGTACAATTTAGAAGAAACGACACAGCTGTTGTAAATAGGGAGAGGTGCGTGTTGTGTTCCCCAGCCACCAGCCGCTGGCCCGCTCAGCTGCTGGTTGCTTGCTTATGCCCAAAATAACCACATGAGAACTGTATTAATTCAAATACTGCCTTGCCCATTATCTCTAGCCTTTTCTTGGCTACCTCTCACATCTAAACTAACCCATTATAAAAGTCTGTATGTCACCACAAGGTGGTGATCTTACCGGACTGTTCTAAGATACATACATCCATCTGAGGCGGGAGCTTTATGGCGACTGGCTCTGACCCAGTCTTCTTCCCAGTGTACTCTTTTCTTTTCCCCGCCTATCTAAGTCCTGCCCTATCAAATGGCTCAGGCAGCTTTTTTATTTAACCAATCAAAGCACAGAAATACAGATGAACCCTCCTTCACACAGCATTGTCATAGTTGAGACAAAACACCTTTTAAAAGCCACTTGTGGTAGGAAGAATGTGTTGGGTCTCACGTTTGAGAAGATACGTTCATCATGGTGGAAAACACAGCACAGTGAGAATGTAAAACAGCTCTTCTCATTGTTTGAAAACTTTTAGCTATGTGAAGATTTTACTTGTAAATATCTGGGATGTCTAAGTTGTAATCTATAATTTTATCTTTCTATGTTTGTGCATATATTTGTCTTAATAAAGTCCTCCTGATATCTTAATTGAAATTTTGGTTGTCACGTGTTTTAATATAGCGATTTAATAATGTCTAATTTAACTTTAACAAATTTAAGCACCAAAATGTTCCACAATAATTTTATTCCTATGGTGAAAAGTAGCTAGCAAAAAGGTAGGAAAAGCTATCAAAGGGAGTATGGCTAAATATTTGAGAATATAACAATTTTAATAGTCTTAATTGTTAAATGTTAAATTTATTAAATCTAAAATGTAAAACTGTGTTGAATTTTATTGAAATTACATTTATACATGAAAATGTTTGTGCATATTATAAGCATTCACATATTATAATAGAAACATGTATTAATCAATAGTAATAGTATTTAACTAGGGGTAACTCTTTTTTCATTGATTTTTGATTTTTGAAAAATTATCTTTTATGTATCCCTGGCTATCCTAAAACTCACTGTATCAACCAGTCTGATCTCAAACTCACAAAGAGCTTTCTCCACCTCCCAAATGCTGGGAATAAAGACAAGTACCATTATGAGTGACGATAACTTTTGTTTTTTTATCTTCTAGCACTCAATAAATATCACTTTAATGATCACAAAAATAACAATAATTTTATTATAAAAACTATGAATAAAGGACATAAGATTTTATGTTTGGCTATTAATGTAAAGGCAACAATATGAAGTTTCCATAAAATTAATGTCAAAATATTACTTACATGACGTTGTTCAAGACATTAAAGTCTGATAAGGGTGGAGAGTTTGGTAAGCTGTTACAAGCAATGACTGCTCTCCCAGAGCATTGGTTTGAGTCTTAGAACCCACATGGCATTTAACAAGTATCTGTAATTTCAGTTCCGGTGGATCTGATATACTCTTATGATTTCTGTGTGTCCCAAGCATGCACACTGTGCAGCCATGTGCCCAACACATAAGGGGGAAAAAGAAAATATTTCTGATTCTTAGTCATAGCTTATGAGAATAATCATTCATCCCCATACATTACATGGAAAGCTGGGTACCACTATATCAAGTAATTTAAGTAGAAACATCATGCAGTCTTAACAAAGGAGCAATTAGCTATTAGTTAATGACATTGCTTTATTATTAATAATACTTTGTAGTCAGATACTGGGGTAAAAACCCTGAGAGAACTAAAGAGCAATGGAGGAATGGTCAGCTGACCCTGTCTCTCCACACTTCTAGATGGAAAAGACCATGAATGTTTTGAATGTCCTCCCCCTGCTATTTCCTGTGTCTCCCTACTTTGGTCCCCCAAAACCTTCATTACTAATTCCAATTGTTGACTCCACCCTCTAATTCAAGGTAAAATATATTGGCAGTCTCTCAGTGTCCATGCAAATAGGACAAGAACATGGCAGCATTAAATGGGATGAAAAATTACACATCCCATTTAGATTTCAGATCAAGCCATGTGGTACAGGTATGCACACATTTATTCTGAGCACATGGGGAGCAGAGGCAGGCAGATGTCTGTGAGTTTGAGGCCAGCCTGATCTCTTGCCAACCCTAAAATGGCTCCCTAAATTAATTTATCTTCCTCCATGCTTTATATCCGCCCTTCCTCCATCTCAGCCATCCCACTTCCCCAGGCTCTCCCCAATCCTCCCTTTCTCCCTTTTCTCTCCCGCTCTTCCCTTCCCCCCACCCCACCCCACCCCCATGCTCCCAACTTTTGCCTGGCTATCTTGTCTGCTTCCAATTTCCAGGAGAATCTACATGTATTTTTTGGGGGTTCACCTTATTTTTAGCTTCTCTAGGATCATAAACTATAGGGTCAATGTCCTTTGTTTATGGCTAGAATCCACTAATGAGTGAGTACATACCATATTCATCTTTTTGGATCTGGGTTATCTCACTCTGGATAGTGTTTTCTATTTACATACATTTGCAGGCAAAATTCAAGATGTCATTATTTTTTACTGCTGCGTAGTACTCTAATGTATATGTTTCACATTTTCTTTATCCATTCTTCCACTGAGGGGCATCTAGGTTGTTTCCAGGTTCTGGCTATTAAAAATAATGCTGCTGTGAACATAGTTGACAAATGCTTTTGTAGTATTATTGAGCATCTTTTGGGCTCAATCACGTGTACTCACTCATAAGTGGTTTTTTAAACATAAAGCAAAGAAAATGAGCCCACAAATCACAATCCTAGACAACAGAGAACCTAGACAACAATGAGGACCCTAAGAGAGACATACATAGACCTCATCTACATGGGAAGTAGAAAAAGGCAAGATCTGAATAAATTGGGAGCATGGGGACCTTGGGAGAGGGTTGGAAAGGAGGGGAGAGGCAGGAAGGAGAGCAGAGAAAAATGTGGAGCTCAATAAAAATCAATAAAACAATTAAAAGTTAAATATATGTATTTAAATGAAATGTTCTCATCTGGTCTGACAATGTTTCTCTCTAAAGCCAGAGACTGTCTAGCAAGATTCCACTGTCAAATATGAGAAGTCCTCTCTTTAGCTGTTGGTCATCATTCAACAGAACCGCCAAATATTGCGGACTATTTCTATTGTGTTTTCCCACCCCCAACCAAGAGCTGGAAGGTATGTCCCTATTGCTGAAGATACCATTCATTTCAGATGCAGGGCCCAGAGATTTCTTATATGAAAGTGATCTGAAAGCTTTTCCAAAGGGACTAGTTTTCTTGGGGTACCACAAGGTACCATAAGTTTCCAAAGGATTGAAGCATTCAAAAACAGACCTGCAGTAACATGGACTTGATGAACCACTGTTATCAGCACAGAATGAAAGCCTGACAGATGCAATAGTGGGCTGTATACTTTTCTGAAACCAACCGATCTCTAAAGGGACTAAGAGATACTAAAAAAATTAAAATATTCCTGTACTGGAAACATAGCTAACTACCCAGGCCTAGTAAACCCATTGATCTTAGGGGACAACCTAAAATCACCACTTTACTAAACCATCATGACTCCTAATTACACTCTAAACATTCGCCTTATAATCACAGATAATTGGAGTCATCGCCCCTCATCAAGAAAACCTATCTTTGCAACAAATGGACACAAAACAAAAAAAAATCACAACAATTAAATAGGCAGGGTTATGAAGCCCAGTTCCAAGGGCTCCACAGTTCACTTCAAGCAACCATAACTCAGGAAACATTTTAGAGGAGGGGGACAGAAAAATTGTAAGAGCCAGAGAATTATGGAGTTTGCTGTGACATTGTGACTGTCTCCTAGGAATGTCATAGCTTACAGCTATAAAAGTTTACAAATATGACCACTTACAAATAAACTGAAGAGGGACAACATGCCACAGGGAATGGACAGCCCCTGAGGCAGCAACCCTACACAAGGAAATAGTGTTGGCTAAAGAAGGCTGGAAAGAGAATACCAATTGATTATCTACTAGTCAATGCATAGCCTTGAAAACATACTTAAAAGCAAGATTGCAGTGAGGAGGGTGAATATGTGCATGTAGAAAGAGATATTTATATGCTCCATTTATATAATGACAATGAGCAAAGCAGCTGTGAATTTGAAAAGGAGCAAGAAGGAATAAATGGGAGGGGCTGGCAGAGGGAAATGCCAGTTTTGTTGGGAAGGTCACAGTTGTGGTGGGGCTAATGAGCCTATAAATCCAGGGAGTTAGCAAGGGAACTTTGATCCACAGCAGGTGTTTGGGTTAAGCAGGACTGGATGTCTTTTCCCAAGGTTGTTGACCTAGTGGGCTAGTAGAAACCGGCCTCAACAAACCCTGAGGAATGGTTGAGTTTAGTTTTCTATTTCCTCAGTAGTGGTCCTTCTGTTAATCCATAGTCCTGACTAGGTTGGATTCGGGATATAATTTAGGTCATTGTCAGCAGAAATGTCATTTTGGTGACCTGCTTTGGAATTTTAAGTTTACTTTAGGAATTGTCATGCATTTTTATTTTATTTTTATTTATTTATTTATTTATTTTGGTTTTTCGAGACAGGGTTTCTCTGTAGCTTTGGAGCCTATCCCAGAACTAGCTCTTGTAGCCCAGGCTGGTCTCGAACTCACAGAGATCCGCCTGCCTCTGCCTCCCGAGTGCTGGGATTAAAGGCGTGCGCCACCACTGCCCAGCTGTCATGCATTTTTATTCATGCTAAATAAGGAAAAGGAAATTTCACCTTTACTGAATATTTTATATTTTATGCTTGTTTGTTTTACAACACATAAGCTACTTCTTTTAAAGAATTCTATGTGATTATTCAAATCATGAGATATCACCAAGAGCAATAACAACACAGAGAAGAGAGCCAATCAGTCATGAGGCTTTGGATCATTGCTGAATCTGCTATAGTACTGTTACCCAGAATGAATGAGAGAATAATAGTTGCAGAGCAAGAGATCTAGGGAGAGGAAAAATGAGAGAAGAGAGAGAGAGAGAGAATGAGAAAGAGGGACAGGGTGGGAGGGACAGGGAGAGGGAGAAAAGGGAGAGGGAAGAAGACAAAGGGAGATTTCTGAAAACATTGCAAACAGCTTCTATTATTAACATAATTTACAGAAATAATTAAATTACTTAAATGTGGTTAACCTTTTTGTTGAGTCTTTTGAATATAGTTAATTTTACTTCATGTGATTTTCCTGTTTTTACACCGTATCTCAGACCATGTACCCACTCAACCTCAGTGTCAGGAGAGACCAGATTCCATCCTCAACCTCCCCTGGTTCAAGGGCTTTCTGTTCCTTGCTAACAGTTGCTCAAGATAAGAAGCTATCCAAAAAAAATTACCAGTCCCTGGTTAAAACACCTCCAAACTGACTTAAAATTCAAAAATCCTCCAAACTGACTGAAAATGTCTGGTTGTTTCCTAATGATTCTTCCTGCTAGGTCTGGTTTTCATGTCCTCAGAGTTCTTTTTGACTGATGATGATGGTGGTACATTTTCTTATTGTGTGCCTTGCTCTATCACCTACATTTTCCAGGTAGTTCATCAGGTTATCAGCTTTCAGCCTAAATGTTATAAAAGACAACTCATTACCCATGTACATGTCAGAGTTTGTAAATATATTATGATTTTTGCTCTATATGATTGTAGTATTTGAAATAAAACGGCCCCCAACAGAAGTGTCACTATTAGGGTGTGTGGCTTTGTTAGAGTGGGTATGGCCTTTTTTGGAGGGAGTGTGTCCCTGTGGAGGTGGCCTGTGTACGTTTAAGACACACTCAGTGTCTCAGATTACTTCTTATTATATGTGAGTCAAGATATAAGAACTCTCAGCTCCTTTTCTAGAACCATGTCTATCTGCATGCTGTCTTACTTCTAGCCATGATGAAAATAGACCAAATGTCTGAACTATAAGCAAGCCACCGCATGCAACTTACAGTTCAGAGGTTTGATCTATTATCATAACTTCAGTATTCCTTCCTGCCCACCAACTCCTGAATAACCACTCTGAGTTTTAATGTTGATTATAACTACTTGGCCAATGGCTCAGACTCCTTACTATCTAGCTCTTATATATGAATTAATCCATTTCTAATATCTGTGTATCTTCACATGCCCTGTGGCTTACCAGTAATTCTTAGGCATCTTACTCCTCCAGCAGCTGCTGGCATCTCTCTGACTCTACCTTCTTTCTTCGTGTCTCCCTATTTGCATTTCCCACCTGGCAATATTTTGACTGGCTATTGGTCAAATGTTTCTTTTCTAACCAATGGTCATAAGACATATTCACAGAAGACAGAATAGCATCCCACATCAAACACAATTAAGTGTTTTCCTTTATAAGCCTTGCTGCGTCATTGCATCTCTTTACAGCAACAGAAACTATAACTAAGACAGATGTTATTACCAAGGATTGGGTTATTTCTATGGCAGGCCCATTCATGATTTGGGTTGAAGGAATATGAACTTTGGGACTGTGGATTCAAAAAGCAGCTGAATACTGTTAAAGAGGCCATCCTAGTAGGAACATGGAAGACATTGGTACTGAATTTAATTTAAATTGTGAATGGGAGACTCAAGTGGATTTGGAAAAGAAGAATATTAATATGTGTACTTAAGATTATTCTTATGATGTTTTGGTAAAGAATGTGACTGCTTTTGCCCTTGTCTTAAAGTCTGTCTGAGGCTAAAGTGAAGAGTCTTGGATTAATACCACATTGACAGAGGAAATCAAACAACCTCCTAGTATACTCTACTGTTAGTATTAACTCTATGAAGATTTATAATGTAAAGGAGCAAGCTGAGCAAGGAAAATACAATATAGAGAGCAATTTGAGGAGAAGAGGAACATCAGGAAGTAGAATGTAGCTAAGGAGATAAACAGATTAAGAAATTGCATAAAGGGAGTGTTGACCTCAGATCAAGATCACACTCAGGTAAGTTTCCAACTCATAAAAAGGAATTAAAGAAAATCTTAGAGCCAGGTGTTGTACTGCCCACTGGCACAGGCTTGGCTCTTGCCCTTAAACATAGGTTTTTGCTAAGTCTCTAGCATCCTGTTTACCAATAAAGACTTGGAATTTGAGTGTTGGGTAAAAGTGTACTAGATGAGAGAAACTGAGAATCAACCAACTAACCTTCCTTTTGGTCAAACAAAATAAGCATCTTTGCACTTGTTCCAAACCAAAAAGGGCACAAATCTCTAACTTCTATTCCTTCCTGTAGATCTCTCTATTCATAGTCTTGGGCTCTCTGAACTCTCTACGGCTAATTCTTGTCAACTCGTCACTGACTTTACTCACAATTTAAGGTTAATTTTGCTAATACAGCATCAGAGTTTCAGAGTGCAATCAAATATCCAAAAACATTTACCCCGTTTTTGTCTAACACATTAAAACTATATACAATACAAACAATTATTGGTTATTATCTAAATAAAAAGAAAAGGTTTTAACTCTAATACTGTAGAAGTATATATAAAATAAGAACAATTATCAGGTACGAATTATATTCACAATGTCTAGTCCATTTGTAAATGGCAAATTTGGAGAAAATACTCTATTATTTATACTATCTCTGTGAGTCCCAAGTTTTATACCTAAAAAACTTTCTATTATAACATGTATTATCAGACTGAAGATATTCTTTTATACCTAAAACATTTTCTTAGATAAAAACTTAAGGATTTATGTCTTTCAACCCTTAAAACCTTTATATCACTTTTTTGAAGTATTTTTAATTTGGTAACAAATAGTAGAAAATGGTAAAAAAATATTACTATCTAGTCTTCAACTCTCATCAGAGACCAGAAAATGGTTAAATATTACATGAAAAAAACAGGAAGTACAGAGCAAACAACTTCCAAAGCTTCTGTTTACAACATTGGGCCATTCATTTTTGACCTAAAGGAATAAGATATCTGTTAGATTCTTCTGTAAAATAGGAATATTTGAAGGACTGTTCCAGGTTTCAAAGTTTAACAGTTGCCATCTTATGTGTCTTGTTTATACAATTTGGACACCATACGGTACACAATCAAGGCAAGGGTAGCATCCTACCTAGTGCCTAGCTTTGCCTCATTGAAAACAAACTTCCTCTGGAGGTTCTTTACTGCCCCATATCCTTTTTCTGAATGAGACTTCTGCTGCCAGGAACAGACAAGTCTCAGTGTCACGAAAATCCTTATGTTATTGTAGCATCTTAAATGCTGTATTCTGTAGATCTCATTCATGTTTTAAGACCACCTATCTATCTAAAGTATACCTCTTTTTGATGTTGAAAATATAACTGACATTACTAAAAGTTTGATTCATAAAGATGACCAACTACTAACTGTATTTTTAAATTATTCTAAGGAATTTTCAATGATAGCTGTCAAGGACTGGAACTTTACATTACAGTTTAAGTGAGCTGCATGGGTCCAATAGCTTACATAAGAGTAGAAACAAATACATGTATATTATAGTAAAGATAATCTTAAATTTGTATTCATATGCAAAACTCTATACTAATGTAGAATATTTGAGAGTGTAGGTGCTTTTAGAAGATTCAGTAAGTAACCCTTTTATTCTATCATTTTCGTATACCCCTTTTTTCTCTATATTGTGGAGAAAGAAAAATAGAGGAAAGAAAAAGAAAAAGAGAGAAAGGAAGGAAAGAAGAAAGGAAGGGAGGAAACCATTAATCTAACCTTTTTCATTTAGTGTCCTCCCTGATCATGAACAATAACAACTTGCAATAACCCACTTAATGACCAAAATTACCCCCACATCCGGTATCATGTTCTTATGTTGTTTGAGACAAGTAGCATATTTAGGGAACCTTTGGAAATTGCCTTGATGGCCAAGTCCTGGGAGAAATAGCTGTATCATGTGTTTATCAATTTCTGTGTAAGGATAAGGTACAGGATTATCTGAAGTCCTGACTGAAGAATGAGGATGGACCATCTTTGCTAAGCATTTTGAAGTTGTCCTCAGCAGTTTGAGGTCCAAGCTAATTTTTGGGTGGTGTTCATCGGCTTAATAATGTTATAACAGTTCAGGTATATTTTTCATTACAGGGGTATATCAGGTTTTTGAAGACTTCTAAGGTCATTGTGAGGAATGGTCACAATTCATTGTAGGAGACTTGAACATTTTAAATGCCGTATATAGCAGATCTCTAAAAGGTTAGGGGACGACAATCTATTAAGTATTTCTGGGACACACAAACTTAGGTTTTAGTTACCTGATTCATATTCAAATCCAAAAACAAAAAGAGGAAGCTTATTTATAAAATTAGCACTGTATATGACCACTAAAATTACAGAAACTTTATATCTATATAAGTATATAGATACAAAGAGATATAAAGTATGTATATAAATAATATAAACATATATGCATATTACATATTTATAAACTTCTATACATACACACCTTTATATATATATTAGATTTTGTGATAATATTTATAATTTAACAAAAGTTTTAAAAAGTCAAAATAAATCCAAAGGATTATGAGATTAAGGAAATTAGAATATTCCAGTTTCATTTTCTTCTGTCTCATACCAGGTAGTTCTTCTGAGCAGAGATTTTGAATTTTCTTTTAACAAGCGTGCTTCAGTTTAGAGAAGGACAGAGCCACACTCCAGCTCCAAAGTCAGGTTTGATTTTTAATTGAACTGAAAGCAAAAAAATAGCATTTATGTTTTATGCTTATAGAGAGTAGAAAAACAAGAATTTGGGAAGATTTATTAAAATTCTACACTGTTGGAGGTAGGCTAAACTACTAGGTTAATTCATTTTCTTCCTTGCGACATTTTGTATTTATGATTAGTCC
>JAQHUG010000173.1:165725-180399 GCA_028555095.1 Dicrostonyx torquatus | reverse complement strand
CTGTATAAAGGAAAGGTACTGATTTTTTTAAATTAATCTTGTATCCTGCTACATTACTGAAAGTGTTTATGAGTTGTAGATGTTTCTTGGTAGAATTTTTGGGATCGCTTATGTAAACTATCACATCATCAGCAAATAGTGATAGCTTGACTTCTTTTCCGACTTGTATCCCCTTGATCCCCTTTTGTTGTCTTATTGCTTTACCTAGAACCTCATTAAATATATTGAATAGACATGGAGAGGATGAATAACCCTGTTTATTCTGCTTTCAGTGGGATCACTGTAAGTTTCTCTCCACTTCGTTTGATGTTGGTGTTTGCTTATTGTATATTGTCTTTATTATGTTTAGGTCTGTTCCTTGTATCCCTGCTCTCTCCAGGACCTTTATCATGAAGGGATGGTGTATTTTGTCAAAGGTTTCCTCAAGTCTAATGAGATGATCATGCAGTTTTTATTTTTCAGTTTGTTTATATGGTGGATTATATTCACAAATTTTTGTATATTGAACCATCACTGCTTTTCTAAGATGAAGTCAACTTGATCATGGTGATGATTTTTCTGATGTGTTCTTTGATTTGATTTGCCAGTAATTTTTTTGAGTATTTTTGAATCAATGTTCATGAGTGAGATTGGTCTGAGATTCTCTTTTCAGTAATGTCTTTATGTAGTTTTGATATCAGGGTAATTGTAGCCTCATAAAAAGAGTTTTGCAATGTTCTTTCTGTTTCTATTTTTTCTCTGGGGTTATACTCTTATTCAAAGCTCAAGTTCTGTCCAGCTGCCTTCATTTCTTGCAAGTTTTTGTGAGGGGTCCCTTTTTAAGCCTTGGGCTCTCCTATCTTGTTTCTCAGTATTGTATCTAAGGAAATTCATGCTGATACACAGATATATGAATAAAACCTATGATTCTTGGGAATTCTGGGAGAAACAAAATTTGGGCAAGATAAAGAAAGACTGTAGCTACAGAAGTTGTATCACAGATGCTTACTTTCTCACATGACACCTTATGAAGATGTAGTCTTCAAAATAAAAATAAAGATGAGAAATGTCCATAAATACTAGATACAGCTTTACAGATCATTAGATACTTTTTGAAAGTCTGAATTTACTGATCATAAACTGAAGTCAAATTTTATTCTGAAATCTTGATCCCAATAGCAAAATTATCACATATTTCACCTTCTTATATAGCCGTATTATGATGATCATACCATGGCAACTTCATTCTTATTTTTTATAGACTATCTCAATGTGTACTTTTAATATTTAAATGCTGGTTAAAATTTAAATGGCAATATGACTACCTCACTAAAATAAGCTGGAAAAAAAATGTTACCAAGCTAAGTAAGAATGGAGAAAACAGTGCAGAGATTTATTTTTTTTTACAGGATTAATTATAGTGCATTTTTACCTGTAGGAGATGGAGAAACAACACAGATGCACTCTAGTGGGTTACATTCAAGATATTCTGATTCTGTTGTATGTTTTAAAACTTACTACTGATTTTAATATCTAGAAATCACTAATAAAGGGTAAGGCTTCCAGTTGAAAAAAGCATTAAGTGATATTTCCCTTCAGAGATTACTTACTATAACAATTAATCATGTCACTTAGAGATGTGTGTATGACTACTTAGCATGGCATCATTTGGTGATTACATGATTTATGAGGTGCAGCAGGAGAGACCCCTCAAAGGGATATTCACAGTGACCAATATATCTGAGGTGGGAAACATATTTTACTTTTCTTAATACCAGCTCCCATCTACAGGGAAAGGAAAACAATTTGCATGTCAAGTACAATTTTTGCATTTGAATATATTAAATAGAATCAAACAATTTTAAAAATCAATGTGGCTTATCTGGCTAATAAAAACTAACTGTTTATATGGCATTAAGAAAGGAAGTGCATTCTATCTCTCAAGAATTAGATTACCTACCATAAAATGCACATATATTATTATATGAAGCATGAGTATATATTTCTCGTTCACAGTCAAACTCTATAAATTTTATCCTTATACATTATCTTTGGTGGATCTCAGTTTGCTAATTTTTAAGAATGGTATTAAAATACGATTGCATTAGGCAATTCTGAAAGTTGTAGATGTGATCAAACCTGAGGCCTCTCCGAATACTCTCTAGCACTTAGGTTTGCTCAGTTTTAACATGACTGATACGATGAAACAAAGTAATTTAATAACTAAAACTGTTTTTAAAGAAACTCATTTGCCACAATTTTCATTTTAAGGCTCACTGTTATTGGAATACAAAAAACATCAAATATTGAATAGATGTGCACTACACAGCTACCAATAGCAGTGAAATTTGTCTAGGTATGTAGTTCCTGAATATGGATCTCTTCGAATACACTCTTAATGCTATGCTAGACTCGGAAGTTGCGGGAGTATAGCAAGACTTTCCTTATGAATGAGAACGAATAACCCAGTGATAGAATGGATGCTGTGATGCTAGTCTTGTTTGCCAACTTGACACATGTGAGAAAAAGAAATTTTGATCGAGCAATAACTTCCATCAGTTTGGCTCGTGGACATAACTGTGAGACATTTTCTTGAAAACTCACTGCTGTAGGAGATTTCACACAAAATGAAGTGGTGCTGTCCATAGGCAGGTAGGCTGGGGCTGCATAGAACAGGAGCTACCGGGTCAACTGGTGTGTTTGTTTTGTATCATTGTCTCGGCGGCTGCATTGTTCAAGCTTCCTGGATGGAGCATTCCTGCCATATTCAGAAAATGTAGCAATTAATAAATCCAGGAGAGGTGATGAATTTGTAAGGAAGTGAGGAGGAAAAGGAAGTGCTTGACGCAGATGAGACGGGTAGAAAGAATACAGAGTACTCGTATGAAACTCTCAAAAATAATAAAGATGTAAGCAAGCAAATTAAAAATAAAAAGTGACTGACGATGAACTAGAGAGCAAGCAAGTAGGCAGCTTTCCTCTAGAGTGTCTGCTTCAGTTCCCACACCCAGGTTCCTCCTTTGAGTTCCTACCACAGTGGAGACCTAACCAAAGGGGAAGATGAAATAAACACTTCACTCCTCAAGTGTTTGTGGTCATGATGTTTATCAGAGCAATAGAAAAGTAAACTAGGAAAGGAAATAGACCTTTCTACTTTTAAAATATGCGAGTGGCCGACACCACAGTTAGACATTTTTAAACACCAGAAAATACAAAGCAAAACCACAGTGTGGTATCCCCTCACTTCATTAGACATCATTATGATCAAGAAGGCTAAAGTATTGGTAGAAAGATATAAAGTAGAGACAGTAATACAGTGTTGAAAGGAATCTTGACTAGTATAATCATTATAAGATTGTATGGAGTTTTTCAAAAACGTAAAATAATGCTGAGTAAGATGTTTTATATTATCAAAATAAATGGAATATTTTGTTCAAAACAGAAGAAGTAAGTATATTTTGTTCGACATTTTTAAGTAAACATTATTTCATGCTTTCTTCAATTATTTTTCAGTTGATATAACTGACAACTTCAAATGTAGCACAAATTTGAAAACATAAGTAGAACATGTTATGGACATATTTAGAACATGACTCAATTTATAATGAGCACAGTACAGGTCTGTCCAATTTCAGCAATTATTCATAGAAAAATGTATCTTTGGGATTCCGGAATTTACATATATATGTGCAAACATAGACAATAAATAGATAAATATATAGAGATAGATAGATAGACAGACACACATATATGTCTATCTCATATGTACATATTGAGATAAAACCCTAATTTAAACAAAATTTATTTACGTTTTTTGCTTAAATTATATATGCTATATGAAAATGAGTTTATGTATTATTTTTGCACATTTGAATCTTATGAGACTTCATCAATCTTTATTGTTACGTATTTTATACTCTCTTTCTCTGTTGACCTGTTGATAGGTAATCTGAACCCACAATTTAGTGAAGATTGTTTCAATGAACATGGAGGTGCAGGAAATGAATTTCATTCTTTATGGTATATGGCAAAACTGGCACTGCTTTCTCACAGCCAAGTAATGTTTTCAATCTTTAGAAGAACTCTGACACTAGTTTCTGTGTTGGCTGAGCTAATATAGATTCCTTCTATGTAGATATGTTCATCTTTGAACACCCTGAGCAACATTTATTTCTTGCTTCCTTGGTAGCCATTCTTCCTGGGGTGTGGAGAAATCTCATGGTAATTTTGTTTTGCATTTTGTAGATTTCTAGGACATTATGTGTTTTCTTCATATGTTGCAAGGAGAGAGCCGCTTGTTTGTCCTGGCTGCCCAGAACCAAAATAATCACACAGGAACTATATTATTTAAATCACTGCTTGGCCCGTTAGCTCTAGCTTCTTATTGGCTATCTCATACTTCTTAATTTAACCCAATTCCATTAATTTGTGCATTACCATGAGGTCGTGGCCTCCCACCAAAGTTTCAGCAAGTCTATCTCCAGTGGCAGCTCCATTGCTTCTCTCTCTCTGCCTTCCTTCTCCCATCATTCAGTCCAGTTTTCCCTGCCCATCTAAGTTCTGCCCTACAAACAGGCTAAACCAATTCCTTTATTCATTAACCAATAGAAGCAACACATAGACAGAAGGACCTCCCACAGCATTCATATGAGTATTGACCATGGATATTTCTTCAAAAAATCAGCTCCCATTTTTCATTTATTAATTGCATTTATTCTTGTTTAATATTGAAGATGTTTTTAAATTGCTTTTATTGAGCTGTATATTTTTCTCCACTCTGCTCCCTTCCTCCATCTGCCCTTCTAAACTCTCCCATGATCCCCATGCTCCCAATTTACTCAGGAGATCTTAATTGTCATGTAGATTAGATCCATGTATGTCTCTTGGGTCCTCTTTGCTTGTCTGTGTCCTCTGGTATTGTGAATTGTAGACTGGTTTTTCTTTGCTTTATGTCTAAAAGTCACTGATGAATGAGACCTTGAAGGTACTTTTTTCTGATCTTTTTTTATTTAAAGAAACTATCTCTTTTCATTTTACATACCAATGCCAGTTCCTACTTCCCCCACCCCAATCAACTCCTCAGAGAAGGTAAGGCACATTGCTTTGAGGTAGAACCAAGGCCCTCCATACTATATGTAGGCTGAGCACAGTATCCATTCAAAGAGAATATATTCCCCCAAAACCAAGTACAAGTAGATAAATCCAGGAACCACTGCCAGTGACCCCACCGTCTGCCCCAGCCATACAACTGTCAGGCGAGGACCTAGTTTGTTCCTATGCCTGTTCCTTCTTTGTCGAGCCAGAGTTGGTGAGCTCCCTATTTAGCTCAGGTAAGCTGTTTCAGTGAATATCCCCACCATTGTCTTGAACTCCTTTCTTATTTCCTCATTCCTCCCTCTCTTTGACTGGACTTTGGGAGCTCATCCCAGTGCTGTGCTGTGTATCTCTGCTTCTACTTTCATCAGTTGCTGAATGAATGTTCTATGGTGATATTTAAGACAGCCATCAATCTGACTACAGGGCAAATCCAATTCGGGCACCCTCTCCACTACTGCTTTAAGTATTAGCTGGGATCATCCTTATGGATTTGGGGGAATTTCTCTAGTACTACGTTTTTTGCTATCCCCGTAATATTTTTCTTTTTCAGGATATCCTTCTCCTTGCTCTCTCTCTGTCCTTCCCCCATCTTAAACTATTCCAATCCTTCAAGGTCTCCTGCCCTTCCATACTCCATTCTCCCCCTATTTTTCTCCAAATTTTCTCAGTAGATCTTGTTTATTTCCCCTTCCCTAGAAGATCTATATATGTTTCTCCTAGGGTTCTCCTTGTTACTTAGCTTCTCTGAGGTTGAGAACTATAGCCTCATTGTCCTTTTCTTTATAGCTAGTATCCACTTAGGAGTGAGGACACACTATGCTCACCTTCTGGGTCTGGATTAACTAAACCAGGATGTTTTTTTTCTAATTCCATCCATTTGCATGCAAATTTGAGAATTTTTTTTAAACATAATTTTTTCAGGATTCTGGAAACATTTGTTTTCCTTTATAATGTAGAATCAAGTTTTAAAATAAACTTTTTGATACAAAATTTAATTAATTTAGGGGCAATAAGGAGAATATTTATGAATGGTAACATTTATTTATCTGTAATATAGGAACAATTTAGCAAGTCACAGTCTAAACAAACACTTTGTTCAGGAGTGGACTGAGGAATTTACTTTTCATTTTTCCAATTAGTTTCTTTCAGTCTAAAAGTAACAGCTAGTTTCAAACTAGAGGATTATAAAGTTGCTTTTCATGACATAATTTTTCAAACAAGCACACATTTCCATGGGTACACAGCAATGTGAATTTCTTCTTTTAAACCTTAAATAATTTAATACTTAAATAAAGTATGCAATCAAAAACCAAGAATACAGATTTTGCTATGTCTAATGTAAACAGAATCCAGAATTTTAACATTTTTCTTGATTTTATTCATGGAAAAAGCTTTTACTTTGGGGGGGAGGGAAGGAGTAGAATAGGCTTGAAAAATAGGAAAGTGCTTTGTGCTTTATAAGTGCATTATAGTAACAGACATTTATCATTTAGCAAGCTTGAAACCCTTCCCCATGACCTTGATTTTGTTGTAATTGTACCATTCTACGACTGTGGGCGCCACTTAGGGCAGGTAGGAGGGAGAATGATACCTTAGGCTTAGGCTGCTCAAGGGCTTCAACCTCTTTAATACTGAGAGTATTTCAATGATGTATGTGTGGTGACTGCATCATTTCTCCTCCTGTAATTACAAAGTCAGCCACTCTTTGACGTCTCATCACACTTGAATGTGATTAAAATATTATCAAATACCTGTAATAATCCAAAATTACCACCTATAATTAGCTACATTTATTATTTCTAAATTAGTAAATTTGAGCTTTACCATGCTATCAGCATTTCATTGAGCCAAATAAAGAGAAACATCTTCGGAACACAGATTAAGCTATGATGTCAGTAAATTTCTTCATATGAAATGATTTAGCGTAAGAGAATAGTTATTTCTTAAGAATGTGAAGTATGTCTCAAATGTTACACATTTTATGACCTATCAATGTTGCTATTTTGTTTCTGAATAATGAAAGAACTGTTTATATTATAGCTGTACACATACATATATACACTACACATGATATACATATAGATATTTTGTATTTGTCTGTGTAGTTTAGCATACAACAATTTCAGCTATTCTTCTGTTGTGGTGTACTACAGAAGGAGTGATAGAAACAATTGTTAGACTAACTAATATTTTAATAATAATTTTTCATATGATCAAATGTCTAAAATAAATCATCAGACTTATTTATTTAAGGATAACTTTAAGAGAACATTAAATATTAACTATTCAGAGTAACAGAATTTTCATGTCAACCTTTTCATTTCGATTAATTTTGTATGCCTGTGCTTTTGACAGAATGACCAAAACTCAAAAGAAAAAGTATGGATTTGTCAATCAATACAATTTCTAACAGTACGTCTCTACTTGTGCCAATATATTCAGTTAAGATGTACACTCCTGCTCTCCCCACCTCTCAAATCCTCATCTGTCTCTCTGCCCTTGACTCACTTCCTACTTTTTCAATAAAGATCTCTCTGATTATTCAAACTGAGATGAATTCTTCTAGGTCTGAGCTCCCCTGGAATTTCTTTGCTGTATAGAGTTTTTAAAAATCAATCATACATTGTCTTGAAGTAGTGAAAAGAGAGCCTATGACTTGGGATCTATTCTATTATAAAATAACTCCACACACTTGGCCAGTTACTTACTGTCTGGGGACCCAAGCGAGTATATGACTCTTACCATCTGCCAGTTACGGTTTAAAACATCTTAAACACATTATTTCATTTAATCTTCAAGTAAGTCAATAGAATAGTAGTAGAAATCATAATGTTTCTCTGTATATCTGGACATTGACACACGGTGCTTTTCTTAATTAGTGTTTTATTGCTCTGGATAGAGGCTATGATCGTGGCAACTTTTATAGACTACATTTATTTGGTGCTGACTTTCAGATTTAGAAGTTTAGTTTATTATTGTTATGATGGGAAGCGTGGCAGCATGTTGACAGGCATGGTGCTGGACAAACAGTTGAGAGTTCTTTATCTGGGTCATCAAAGCAGGAAGAGTGATTGACACTGGGGCTGGCTTGAGCTTCTGAAACCTCAAAGCCCTTCCCCTAGTAACACTTCTCCTCCAAAACGGCCACACCTCCAATAGTGCTACTCCCTCAGCGTTTACTGGGGGCATGCTCCTTCAAACCTCCAGAGTGTTCTTATCCATATTTCTAAATCAGACTAGTACAGTATTTAAAGTCATGTCAGACGTACACTACGAACACAATTCAAGCCTCAACAACCTGCTCTCATGCAATATACTTTTATACCAGCACTGGGTTGTACATATTAGACAAATAATGGCTGCCATAAGGATGCATAGCAGATGTTACCCGTCATGTCTTGCTGTGTGAATTGTGACTCGTGTCTATATTTAACTTGTCAAGTGTTCATCCTGTTCCTACAGGTGTCCGAAAAACTGCCACTTTGTTAGCTACAACCCTAGGCCATGAGTGAAAATACTTTTATGACATGGACCTTGTGTGCCTTCGTTCTCAGCTCTCCCAGTCACCGATGTCCATCACCAGTAGTTCTCTGCAGATCATTCTGCCATTTCACCCAGATAGATCTTTGTGATTCATTCTGCTAACATCCCCCTTGTTACATCCCCCTCTTTCATACTGGTGACTATTCGTTGCTCTGTCTGGCCTCCTCACACACACAGTAACGGACAATCCTCTTATCTATTCCTGCATAGCATCCCTTGGATGCCAGGGTTTACAGCTCAGGACACAAGGTAAGCTCAGATTGCTTCAATGCACAGTGAAAAGAGACTGCAAAACATGGACAAGATTCTTAGCATTTTAGCATTCCCAGGGCTTTGTATAGTAACCGGAACTGCCGGCACGCAGAGGGGCTTATTGAATTTTCCTGATAACAGGAAAATCATTTCTTAAACTTGATTTTCTCTAGAGAAGGTTTTCGGAAAAGGGATTCCCAGTAACAGATTCTCTTCCAGGAATCAAACATTAGTCTTTTCAAAATTGTATTCTGTACTATGGCTTGCTAGTGGAGACAGAATGAATCTCTGGTGAAACATATCAGGGAGAAATGAATCCTGATGGCCTTGGTCTTGATACCACAGCAATTATTAGTATATTTACTAATTCAGCAAACATTTGTATGATGACTATTGCCTAATATAAAGCATAAGAAAGAATTCATCTCATTATGGTCTTGCAACATGCCTCGTCAGACATTAGAAAAGTCCTGTGATAAAAAAGCCTTTACCTACTTCCAAAAATATATTCCAATTTTATTTGGTCAGAATTTACTTTTTAGATATTATCACTCCATATACATTATTTGGAAAATGCTGCCTGTCAGTATCACCATTCAGACAAAAATGCTAACTTCTTTATTATTTTTTAATTATAACTTTTTGTATGGCATGTAACAAAAAAGGGAATTCATGTTATTTAATCAAACCTTGAAAAATAATATGAATATTTAAATTATTGTATGCTTGAAAGAAATGGAGTTATAACGTTATGAACCTGATGGTAGGCACTGAAAACAATGTGAAGTAAAAGCAATAGTCCCTTAAAATCCCCACTAAAAGGGGGGAGGGCCTTGGGCTTCCCACAGGGCAGGGTACCCTGCCCCCTCTCAAGGAAGCAGGGGAGGAAGGAGGGGTAATGGGGAGCGGGAGGGCCTGGGATAGGGGGAGGAAGTGTAAATTTTTCTTTTAACAATAAATAAATAAAAAATAAAAGAAATGGAAATTAAAACAATAAAAAAATGAAATTCCCCCCTAGAAATATGTTAAAAATGGAGCTACTGACTTGTAGTGGCTAAGTTTATGGGTATGTCATGTTTGATTCAATCTGTATTCCTACTTTGTAGTTGCTAAGTTTATGGGTATGTCATGTTTGATTCAATCTGTATTCCTACTTTGGCTAAAATACTGTAACATAGATTTTGAAACTTAGTCTGAAATTTGTTACCAGATTTGACTGAGAAATAAGAAAACTCAAATAACATCTTTCTGTATTTCTTCTGAAAAGGGGAATGCAGTGATAGCCTGTGTCAATAGTTCCATCCGTTAATTTTGAAAGTTTTTGTTAATTTTTTTCATTATGTATCACCCAAAACAAAAGTTACTTTTCAGACCTAGTTAATCTTGACATTTTACATTCCTTCTTGTAGGTCTGCCCATCCACGTGGTGGACTATGTCAGCCAGAGGTTGCTATAAGACTGTCCATATTAATTGAACTCCACTTGCTTTTTGAGATAGTATCAATGAATGTGTAGCTCATAGTTTTGCCTTTATTGGTCACTCAGCCAGTTACCGTAATCTGTCTTTCTGTGCCCTACAGATATTGAGTTACAGAGGACCTAGAGTGCCATGCTCAAACCTATAAGTGCATAGGTGCTAGGGACCCAACTTAACTTAAGCATTTACCCTGGTACACCAAGCCCTTATTTACTGAGCCACTTTGGCAGGCACATTTCACACTTTTAAAATACCTATTTGATGTTAACATTTTCTTTTTCTCTGATACTAGTGGCCTTTTATATTTTATTCCACTTACTTTCATAATATATATATTATACATTATATTATATATATATTACACACACATATATATATATATACATATCAACATTCCCTCTGTTCCTCTGCTTTCTCAATGAGTGCTGTAGCCAAAGGTTAATCAAGAGTCAGTCATGAATAATTTGCTTTCTATTCTGACCCTTTGAGTAAACATTTCATGGATATTTCAGATGCTTTGGGATCACTGGGAAGTGGATACTTGAGACCAAGCAGAATAGACTATGGGAGATATAGAGGAAATGGAGAAGAGAGGAGGATAGCAGACTCCTTGGAAGTGTCACTTTCCTCTTTACACATAGGAGATACTATATCAAAGGCATGCCATGGGGTTTTCACTGCTAAGGGGGCTTAGCTTTGTTTAATTGCTTCCAAAATAACTCAGTATGCAAGTGGATATATGCTCTTTTATTTATTTATTACTGAAGACTTGAACAGTGTTTGATGACCTGATACATATTCAAAAGATACTTATTAAGTCAACAAATAAGAGTAGGTTGTATTAGCTTAGAAACAGAATGCATTTTTCCAGTAAAGAGACATGTACCTGTGTCAGGAATTTTATGTAATCACTACCACTATTCACGGCGTGAATTTCCATCTTCCTTTCCTTCCCCTCCTCTTTTTCCACTATTCACACCTTCTTTGTTCTCCTTTAATATCTTTCTTTTTCTAGTGTTGAGGATCAAACCCAAGGACTATTGTAGCCAGAGACCTGCTCATTCATTCCCAGCTGTCCAGACCCGAAATAATCACACAGAAACTGTATGTTTAAAACACTGCTTGGCCTATTAGCTTATGTATATTTCTAGCTATCTCTTAATAATAAATCAACCCATATCTGTTAATCTGTGCATTAGAACGAGGTCATGGCCTACTGACAAGGTTCTAGCGGACTCTCACAGGTGTCTTTCTCTTCTGGCAGCTACGTGGCTTCTCACTGACCCCACCTACTTTCTGTCGACATCTATCTTCTTGGATTCCTGTCTTGCCCTGTTTTGTGCTGCAATAGGCCCAAAGTAGCTTTATTATTAACCAGTGGTATTCTCAGCATGCAGAGAGAAATTCCACATCAAGCTGTCTTACTTACACCCATCTGCTGCTAAAATGCTGTACATCAACACTTTATAATGAACTCCTGGCTAGCCTAAACAATAACTAAATCAACCATTGTGCATATGTCACATGACTGGACAGCAGTGAAAAACATTGAAAGATTTTCTTCTCTCTTGGTTTCTTTAATAATTGAACTGTGTGATTCCTCTAATAAATTAAAATTGAGATACAGAGGGATAAATTGTTATGAGCAAAATTAGTGGAACAGAAATTCGAAATTCAGATTATGCCAGCTGTAAATTAGAACTTTTGTTAAAAAAGAATATTAATTTTATCCAATAATTACTTAGTTAAAATAGATTAAGAGACCTGCTCTTGAGGATTGCAAGGTAAATTGTCTAAAGCTTAAAAGTATGATCTGAAATCTAATTAAATAAAATCAAATTAGCATGTTATAAAGCAGAATCAATTGATCCAAACACATAGGTGCTTGTTCCATCTGGGATTTGAAAGAGAACATGAATCTACTTAGTATAATTTTAGCTTGTAATAAAACTATTCATTGTGTTTAGAAATGTTAACGTAAACAATTACATAATGCATTTGAATAGTTCCATTTTTGTGTCTTCACTATCTTTCAAAAGCTTTCATAATAAAATCGGCAGGGCTGGGAAATGGTCTGGAGAGCATGAGCACTTGCTCTTTTTTCCAGAGGACTGGAGTTTGAATCAACAGTGCCCATACCAAGTGATTTATAACAGCCTGTAACTCAAGTCCCAGAGGACCTGACACCCTATTCTGACATCCTCAGGCACCCACATACACCATATATACACATGGCATATAATCATAGAAACACACATATATACACATAATAAGAATAAATCTTATTGAAAAGAATTTAAATCATCATTAACACATTTCTAATTAGATCTCAGTGTATAATTAAAATGCAAATATCATTTGAAATTGTCATAATATATACAAAACAATACATACTATTTTTGTAATTACCTGAAAGTTTATAGTCATGAAGTTTTCATATTTATTTAATATTCTCTTATCTATGCTGCCTTGGTGCCTAGCATTGTTCCAAAAATACACAGGTAACCATATAAAACTGATGTTCAACAGATAGATCTTAGATCCTTGTTCAAGTTGCATACAAAAATTTTAGTCTTACTTTAGTAAGGCCATAGTCACAAAGGTACTGATGAAAGAGATGACTCATTAGTATTAAGAATTCAAATGAATTCCTATTTTGAAGCAGTTGTTGGATATGAACAATTTTTTCTGTTCCTAGAATGCCCAGAAGATTCAAACTTATATGAATTTCATGTAACAAAATGAATTAAAATGTACTTAGCTATTCATTCTCATTTTCTGAAGATGTTCTAAATTCCAAAAGCCATCTCTTTCCTTATGATA
This sequence comes from Dicrostonyx torquatus, assembly GCA_028555095.1. NCBI lineage: Eukaryota > Metazoa > Chordata > Mammalia > Rodentia > Cricetidae > Dicrostonyx > Dicrostonyx torquatus. The sequence goes on along the minus strand of JAQHUG010000173.1, from coordinate 167,228 downwards.
TATACTAAATTACATTTCGTAAAAGTCTTTCACTGATTTTTAAATTTGCAGATAATCTTCCTGTCATAACACTTTATCAAGTATGATTCACATATCCTTTTCTAAAAGGTAAGCTTAGAAAAAAAAACATTAAATCAGGATCCTCTAACCCAGAGAATGGAGTACTGTGCACCATGGGTTGGTCCTGCTCACAATTCCATTTGCTCTCTAACATTAAGTAAAATAATATTTACCTACAGCACTAATCACTTTCTTTAGGATTATTTTTGGTAGGTCACACATCAATGAAAACCATGTAATAGAGTAAACAATGGCTTCAACAGTACAAAAATAAACTTAAAAAGTTTCTCTATATATTCCACTATGATGATTTGATCTTTTTTGAATTGCAAACACTGAGTATCGATTCCCCAAGTATTCTCTATAACCTGTGGTTCGGTGTAGCTGTGATGTCAGTTACTTGGCTGTTTTTGCATTTAAAATAGCCAGCTCTGATATTTAAAACACGTTTTAAATGTTGAGTTTGCGTGTAAACCCATGCTAACGTTGAACTTGCATTGGCCTCTGGGTAGGAGAGAGTTTGTGCTCTCCCCCGTTATGATGAAGGTGATCTAAAGTTTCTTCTCTCACGGATTAAATCAAAATTACACACACTGCCTCACATGTTTATAATCTCCAGATGGAGAGCAAGCTAAAAGAAAGCCAAACATTTAGCAAAAAGCACTTGTATCCTACACTTGCTATAGAATACTAAGAATCCTGAGAACATTAGGAACATCATTTTCAAGCTAGATTTTCCTTGTTTACACAAATGCCACTGGCAGGAATAATGATGCACCGTAATTTTACTAGAGTGCTATGTTTGTAAAACAGCATGCAAGGCTCATAAAAGAGTGATAAGTCCCTTCAGTGCTAGTGAAGTAAGCTTTCATGTTGAGATGCTCAGAAGTGACACTCTTTATGGGCTCTAGACTTGCATTAACCATGTTGTACTGAAATTTTCACCAACAGAAAAAGAATTACAGTAATGGTCACATTTTCCATCCTGTGACATAGAAAAGACCGAAGTGGATTTAACTAAGTAGAGAAAATGATAAGATCTTAAGGAAAACTTATATTTATCTGACCATTCTTTTTCTTGTACCATAGTGCTTCATTGGACTGGTAGCACATCCCTATGGCTGACCAAAGAGTTAACCTAGATACCTGCTCTAGTTGATTTTTTTTTTCTGTTTTAGGTTTATCAGTAATCATAGTTTCACTAAGTATGTGATAATTATCTAACAGGTTGAGGGACTACTTGTCTGTTCTCTTGTATACTCTTTTGGAAAATATTAAGAAACAATATTGATAGTTTTATTTTTGTAAATTTAAGTTCTTAGAGATATTTTAAAAATTTGAAACTTTTCTACGTTTTGATACCAGTTTTAGAGGGAGAAAGCACATGCAGAGTCAGTTAGAATCCCCACAGCAGATCTCTGGACTAATTGCATGGAAAATCAG
>JAQHUG010000173.1:141611-159022 GCA_028555095.1 Dicrostonyx torquatus | reverse complement strand
CTTTGCTGACTCTCCATGGGAGACCTCACCCTCTCTAAAGAGTGCATGGGGGTGGGGTGGAGAGAGAGTGGGGCTAATGTGAGGATGGCAGTGAGCGGGAAGTGGAATTTGTGTATAAAATAAGATTGTTTTAGAAATAGAAAGATCACGAGAGCTCTACAAAGGAGTTTATTCAATACTAGCCTGGAATAATTTATTCATTGTGCATTAAAAACTTAAAATTGCAAAGAAGGTTATATTATGAAGCCAGTGAAATAGTATTTAGGAGTGAATCCAGGTGTTCTGAAGCAATAAATCATCAGACCATACTTTCTTTGCTAAAGAAGGTGCCAAAAAAAACCCTCTCAGAATGTTTCTATCTAGTGATAGAGGGTGAGCTCTTATTCTATTGCTAATTTGTTTTGACTGATAAGTTTTTATCAGAATTCTTATTGCACATATGTATAAATAATTAAGGCTTTCTACTTTCTTTTTAATTATCTATATTATTTAATATATAAACATTCAAATATTGAAGTTTTAGTGAATCTATTTCCCTTCTTAAATTTTTGGGATTTTCAAGTATTTGAAATATTAGATCTAGAGGGAATATATGAACTAGAAAAATGTTCCGCAATATAATACAAATGTAGGATCCAACAACTCCATGATAAACCATAAAGTTGAGTAAAAATTATTGATGTTAGGCAACTTATTAGAAACACCACATAGATAGAAATACGAAAAATAGTTGACTTAAGAAATATAGAGCTTCAAAACGTTAGAGTCACATCATTCTTTATGCTTAAAATCACATTTGCCTAAATACTGTCCTTATTTGTTGAACATGTTTTTCTGAAAGACGTTTGTTTGTTAATTTATTCATTCAGTGCCCAGCAGTGAATGTTGGCTATGTTCCAGGTTTTCACGCTATGAAATTAATACAGGGTAGAGTTGGGGGAGTAGAAAACATAAACATGAATCAATAGATACTAAATTACAGCAGAAAAATAATCATTGAATACTAAGTTAGTATTAGATAGGAGTGAAAAGTTCTTGTGTGTTACTGAGCAGTGAGATGGCTATATATATATAACAATTTCAAGTGGTGTTGATTGTGGTGGGTGAGACTGGGGAGGTCTAGGAAGAGTTGTGGGAGGAGTAGCCATGATCAAGATACATTGCATGAAAACATGTTTTCAATAGAAAATACTGAAACAATAGATAGGTTTTTGGAAATAGCAAGGGAAACATATTATAGTGCATGTAACCTCATGTGAAATAGGGACTTTGTTATTAGAATAGGCTTTCAACATTGACTGCACAGCTACAATTCTTCACAGAAAATATCATCTCTGCAGTTAAAATAAGATAGTTACCACCAACTTCTGGTCCCAAACACAAAAGAGAGACTTATCTCTGAGGTTGAATCATTGGGTCTCACGTCTAAAAGTACACATGCATGTTTCTGGGCCTTTCTTTAATTTTTTAGGTTGAAAAACAGCTATGGGAAGTATACACGTTAAAATAATAATCCCAATTCCAACTTTTGTAGAAAGTTCCCAAAACTGCTAACTTTTTTCTCATATAATTATCACCTGTTAATACAAGTCAGATCAGGCCAACCTTATGACTTTGTGAGCCAGCTTTAGCGTCCTATCATTGAGTATATACGTATATGTATCTAGTAACAATAAACATAATTAATAAAAGATATAAATAAAAATAAAACAAAATAAATGAGTCTGTCATTTACATGAAAATATTTCTGGCAACTGCATTGTACTGGTCAAAGGGAGAATTGTTGGTAGCAAGTTTTCTTCTCTTTGCTACTTTATTATTGCTTCATTTCTGTGCCGTCTCTTAGTACTTATCTAAAAAATCAGAAAGCAGTTGATTTTCAAATAGGTGGTAGTGATTAATTCAGTCTTCTTACTCAATACTTACACAGTTACTTACACATAAATGATGGAGTTTCTTCCCTATCTTTAATTTGGTATCCTTGGCTTATAAACGAGTATATTACATTACAGTTGAAACAGACCACAAAAAGTCATGCCATTTAAGAAGCAACTTAAGACATTTAAAGAGAAACATATAGGATACTTCAGCTTATACTAATTCATTAATATTTTCTTCACTGTGTAAGATTCACCTTTCAGCATTTTCCTTAGAGAGCCTTTCATTTCTCATTAAGCCATAGAATTAAGAAGACAAAGCTGGACTAATATGGAGAGATAGCATTTGTCAAAATCTAAATATCTAATACTTAAATACTAGTTAATGAAAAGCTAATTAATTTATGACAAAATTCAACTAATTTTATGATAGGAAACAATGTTTTTAATACTCAAAACTACTAATGTGCTTTTATATTTTTTAAAAGATAAAAGGTTATAAAAAACATTTTAAGTAGTGAAATTTAGCATTCTTTTCTGATAAAACTCTTAGCAACATAGCTATATGTGAATATTCCTGAAAATTTGAAATCTATAGCTCTTGTTCATTTACACAGATTTTCCAGACATCAAAATACCAAATAATCCAATTAAAAATGTGGGTAGAGGTCTAAACCAAGAATTCTAACCGGAAGAATCTCAAATGGGTGAAGAATATTTAAGGAAATATTCAGCATCCTTAACCATCAGGGAAATGCAAATTAAAACAACTCTGAGATACCATCTTACACCTGTCAGAATGGCTAAGATAAAAAAAATACTGATGACAGCTTATGCTGGAGAGAATGTGGAGTAAGAAGAACACTCCTCCATTGGTGGTGGAAGTGCAAACTTGTACAGTCACTTTGGAAATTAGTATGACGGTTTCTCAAAAAAATTGGAAATCAATCTACATCAAAATACAGAAATACCAGTTTGGGGCATTTATAAAAAGGATCTTCAGTCATACCACAAGGACATTTGCTCAACTATGTTCATAGCAGCATTATTCGTAATATCTAGAACCTGGTAACAACCTAAATGCCCCTCAAATGAAAAATGGATAATATACTTACACAATAAAATACTTCTCAGTGGTTAAAAAAAAAGAAAAAGAAAGAGAAAAACAGCAACAACAAAAACAAAAACAAATGAACAACAACAAAAAAGAACTAGAAAAAAATATCCTGAGGGAAGTAATCCAGAGCCAAAAGGTCATCTTTGGTATTGTACTCACTCATAAGTGGTTACTAGCTGTAAAGGAAAGGAAACATAACTAGCTACTGGCTAGCTAAAAAGCAAAGATACTAGCTCTAAAGTCTATAGAGAAGCTGAGTAACAAGGTGAACCCTAAGAAAAGCATACATAGATCCACCTGAAAGGGGAAATAGACAAGATTGCCTGACAAAATTGGGAGTATGGAGGTTGGGAGAGAAAAGAGGGTGGAAGGGGAAGAGGAGAGAGAAGGGGAGGGGGAGGAGAACTTAAGGAACCAGATAGTCAAGATGGAGGAAGGGCAGAAGGGAGAGCAAGGAAAGAGGTGTTTTGATTGAGGGAGCCCTTAGGGGGCTAGCAAGACACCTGGCTAAGGGTTCTGAAAAGTAGAACTTACAAAGGTAAAGAAAGCTCATGGGCATGGCCACTGTTCATGACTGACTCAAAATTCAATAGTGAAGGGTTAAAAGGAATCCCTTGCATTTGAAAATGATATGAAAAAAAATATGTGAATTGATCAAGGATCATCAGTGTTTCAAGAAGACAATTTATACACAAAAGACTGCATCAGTGTAAACCAATCAATTGGAAACTACAAAAAATGGGAGTTACTAACAAAGTAGCTAATAATTTTAAAGACAATGAAAACTCCTTATTAAAACCTATAAATAGTCCATAGATTAATCTATAATTCATAAATTTTAAGAAAAAACTAATAAATTGTTATGAATTTTATTAAAAACATAAACATCAAGGGTGTACAGGCTGCTTCTGAAGAACTAGGTGGATAAGATAGTCATCTAAGATTAAACACTATAGTTACATAAAATGTGAACTCAGGCCGGGCGGTGGTGGCGCACGCTTTAATCCCAGCACTCGGGAGGCAGAGGCAGGGGGATCTCTGTGAGTTCGAGACCAGCCTGGTCTACAAGAGCTAGTTCCAGCGCAGGCTCCAAGGCCACAGAGAAACCCTGTCTCGACAAACCAAAAAAAAACATGTGAACTCAGACTGACATGGCAAGGAAGTTAAATCAAGGAAGATGAACTGAGTTTTTAGATATGGAAACTGTATGGATTACATAAGGATGAAAATGATAATTATCATGTTTGCATTTAAAATAGTAAACAAAACGATTGTAGTGAGTTTGTATTATCTTGATCACAATGCACTTGTCTTCAAAAAGATTTAAAAGACCATAATAAAAAATGGGGTAGGGGATGGGGTAGGGGAATATCTGATCAGAATATACTGTACCAATTTTCAGTTAAAAAGAGTTCTGAGGACTCACAGTTACTGGGGTTTGGGGGATTTAAACATTTAAGAAATGTTATTTGTTTGTCTGTGGAGTGGGCATGTGGTGGGTGCAACCAACCTCAGGAGACAGCTCTCTGATGTGGATTTTGGAGACTGAATAGGGTAGGTAGGATTGGTTACGAGCACCTTTGCCTGTTGAAACATCTTGCTGTCTTCATATTTCTAAATTTTCTATGTACTTTCTCCCACTAGGTAATTATTAAAGACACATATTTCTCTGAGAACATTCCTTAGCTTTTATTCTAAAATCTTTACAAGTACTATTTATACAAATAAATGCTTTGATCTTTACTTAGAATGCAATTTTCCAGTATAAATTTAGAGACTATTTTAAACTATATAAATCCTTATATTTTATATTTAAGTTAAATATTAATCACTTATATTGTGATCATAGAAGCTGACCGTATAATGCAAGTTACTTGATTCTTGTTGATGCTCATTTAATATGACAGTTTATAATTAATCTTTGGGAATAATTGAACAATATTAAATATCTTGAATTTGCAGTTTTCAAGATTTTTTTTATCCTATTCTAACACTGAGTTTTGACCTACTGACACTATTAAAAGTCCTTAAGTTTTGATGGCAAATCTGTCACTTTTCTTAATTATTTTAGTGTTTGCTCTCACTACATTATATATATATATATATATATATATATATATATATATATATATATATATAATTTTCAAGTCACATATACATTTTCTCTGATACTAATATAGTTGAAATGATTTTCTTTAATATTTACTCTTTGTTTTTTTCTTCTTTTATTTTCAACTTATTTTTAAATATTGGTGTTATCTTCTATAAGTTTTGCTGGCTTGTTTTCCAGTTTATCAAACTATCATGTACTTGGAAATTTTTATTCCTCTGATTGTGATTCCAAATATATTATTTTAAGCCACTTTGTTTATAACTCAAGACCACAGATTTGCCATAAGTTTGTTTGTTTGGTAGCTTGGCAGCCTTTCCATCGTTTTAACATTCATTCAGAACACAATTACGGCAATTCTACACTCTCTCTCATACATGTTACCCCTTCTGTATTCAACCCCTGCTTCTCCATCTTACAGGTCTTTGTCTTCTCTAACTACTGCTGATGCATGTGCATATAAAAACAATAATTTAAAGTATTTTCTGCATAAATATGTTTCTACAGCTAAACATTCACTATTGTATATGCAATAGCAAGGCTCATCCCCAAGGAAGACTAATTCTCCCTCTTCGGCAGCTGAGAACTGTCTAAACTCTTCAATCATGGGTGGGGCCCTGGGAAATTTCTCCCAGTCTGTGTTGGTCATGGGTGTGGCACACAGGCATCACAGCGGAGGACAATCAGTTGCTTTCCTCCTTCAACAGCTTCCAAAACACCTTCCAGTATGATAAAATCGAGATGTCAGGGAAGACGATTTCAGATCAATTTTGTCTCAAATCTGTCAAGTCCTATGACAAAGTGTGTGGTATCTTCAGCAACAGAGACATACCTTTAACTTCTAGAAGGCAGCAAAGAGCAATAGCAATGGGTTATATTGTTCATGGAGACTCTCTTACACTCTTCCAACCCTCAAATGCACAGGGAGGTTGGAAAGAAAGTTCCTCATGTTGATTTTTTGTTAAAGAGTCTGTGGCTATTGTGGGGAGTATTATTTGCATGCCTATGTTATTCTGGAAGTTAAACAATCAATTTTTGTTCTTTTTGTGGTGAACATTACATTTTTAAAATGTGCCAAATGTGGTGATATACACTTGTATCTCAGCATTTGAAAGGCAGAGGCTGGAAGATAGGAGTTAAGGTTATCTCCACTTATTTAATGAGCTGAAGGTCAGTTCCTGGCTACATGAGACCTTATCTCAAATGAATAACAACTAAAATCAAAATGCTTTGGGAAGCTTAGGAATTAAACTAATGGATGCATCTACATTCCTTCATCTAGCAATCTGCGATTCTTAAAATATTTTAATTTTCATTGAAACTCTGTTGTCCATTGATTTCTGGCTAATAAGCATATCTCTCCAATGAACTGAATCTGTAATATGTGTATGCGCCTATTTCACTGATAGAATTCTAAAAAAATGGAGAGAAATAAAAAGAAGCAGGGCTTTGAGGAAGGGAAGGCTTTTGGTTCAAAGGTTGGGAGTTTGGATCAGCAACTGTAGAGAATAAATCTCAAAGGGTGTTTGTTTGCACTATGTGAGCATACATTGAGATTGTCATGTCTATAGAACAGACCTATAACCTACCAGAGCCTTGATATTGTACTTCCCAGAATACAATATATTAGTAGCTTATGTAATTTACAAGTCTCCCAGGTTATGATAATTTTTATAGCAATCAGAAGATAATAACATATTCTAAAAAATTTCTTTTTGTGAATCTCTCCACTCCCTCTATCTTTTTCTTTCATTTTTTTAATCTCACATTTTAGCCTAGGCAAGCACCCCATTTATGATCATTTTGCCTGAAGCTCCTGAGGACTAAAATAACAGGCGTGTGTACCATAACCAGATTAAAGTGCTTTGAATATTAGCTTGGTTATGAAGTTTAGATGCATAAAATTCTCTCCACATGTTCTGTTAACTGATCATTGCTCCTCTTGTCTTCTGAGTGTGACATACTTTATAGGATTGTTTTTTTTTTAATCCAAGAATTATACATCAAATATTTCTGTAATTAGTGCCCATTATTCACACCAGGGATTGTTTTAAAATTTTATTTCATATTTAATGGTACAAACATATTTCAAAATTTCTAATTATTCCTTGTCAAAATTTTGATGTCTTTGAACTTGGGTTGCAGTTGATATCAAGTAGCACATTTGTTTCTAATTTTTCATTTTATGAATTTCTGCTATTATGAAGTTTTAATATTATATAAGCAAAGTGGTTTTTTATTTTATTTGCTCAGCTTAGGATTTCTAAACTGACTGAATCTAAAAAATTATAGCTTTAAGTGATTCAAAAATATACTTAAGAATGCTATTTTCTTCTGGTCGATTGCTCTAAATACATGTACTATATTTACTATATTTTAAGCTTTTTCTAATAGTTGTTTTATTTTCCATGAATGATATCTTTGATAATCTCATAAAATCTACTCTCCAGTTTAACTCATCTCTACAAATTACAACAAATCCATCTGATGCAACTTAATTGTTTAATGAACAAGTTCTCTGTTGATTCAAAAATTTTACTTTCTTGGCATTTAGAAGGTTCAAAGAACATGCAGCATTGATATTAGCTTGAGACTATCATAGGCTACAGAGCAAGATTTCTCAAAATAACTAAAATGAAAGAACCAGAAACATAAATTCATCTTAAATATTTATAATATTTTCTATAAAAACGGATAAAATTCTATTACTCCTTCTACTAATACATAATTTCTCAAAGTAGAGTTTACATGGGTTTTAGGGTACAATAAGGTGAAATTTGATGTATTTGGACAAATATTTAGTCAGTGTAATTATCTGAAACCACTGAGCATTACAATCACCTTCTAACTACTCTGTGGTACTCATGAAAATCACTCTGCCCTTCACAAAATGAGGCAAACAGTTGTATTATTTCTTTTTTATTTTTATTGAGCTCTACATTTTTTTCTGCTCCCCTCCTTATTTCTTCCCTCCCCTTCAACCCTCTCCCAAGGTCCCCATGCTCCCAATTTATTCAGGAGATCTTGTCTTTTTCTACTTCCCAAGTAGATTAGATCTATGGAAGTCGCTCTTAGTGTTCTCATTGTTGTCTAAATTCTCTGGAATTGTGGATTGCAGGCTGGTTTTCTTTGCTTTATGTTTAAAAACCACTTATGAGTGAGTACATATGATAATTGTCTTTCTATATCTGGGTTACCTTACTCAAAATGATGTTTCCTAGCTCCATCCATTTTCTTGCAAAATTCAAGATTTTGTTATTTATTCTGCTGTGTAAATGTACCACAATTTTTTTTTATTCCATTCTTTGGTCCAAGGGCATTTAGGTTGTTTCCAGTTTCTGGCTGTGATAAACAATGCTGCTATGAACATAGTTGAGCACATGTCCTTGTGGTATGATTGAGCATCCTTTGGATATATACCCAAAAGTGATATTGCTGGGTCTTGAGGAAGGTTGTTTCCAAACTTTCTGAGAAATTGCCATACTAATATCCAATGAGGCTGTGCCAGCTTGCATTCCCACCAGCAATACAGGAGTGTTCCTTTTTCCCCACACCCTCTCCAGCATAGGTTGTCATCAGTGTTTTTGATCTTGGCTATTCTTACAGGTTTAAGATGAATCTCAGAGTTGTTTTGATTTGCTTTTCTGTGGTGACTAAGGATGTTGAACATTTCCTTAAGTGTCTTTCAGCCATTTTTGATTCCTCTGTTAAGAGTTCTCTGTTTAGGTCTTTACTCCATTTTTTCCGTTGTATTATTTGTTCTTTTGATGACCAATTTCTTGAGTTCTTTGTATATTTTTGAGATCAGACCACTACTAGAAGTATACCTTGTTAAGAAATTCACATAAATGAACTTAAACATAAATCTCATACTATATCCTCATCATAGACAAATTTTTCTAAGTTTTAATATCTAAATGAGACTTAAATATTATCGTATCTATTTTAATAGTTCCATGAAATTTTCTGTCAAACATTATTAATTGGCTTTACTTTAACTGCCTGTGAATAAAGTATATAGTTTCTACATGTGAGGAATCACTTGGTCATTTGGAATAGCACAGCTAACATCCTATCTGAAATTATATCATCCCTTGTGTGAGGAGTAGGACTATAAATTAGACTTTATTATCATTAGTAGAAAAAACACGTACATATATCATTTTAAATAAACTTTGTTAGAGCTTTTTTATCTAATGAGCTTAATGAAAATTAATACAATGTGAAATAATAGAGACAGAACCATGACCAAATGAAACAGACATTCACTCTAGAAGTTCTAAAATGATAATATCATGATTCTGAAAACAATTATCTTAAGAGGGCTTTGAGAAATGTAATAGTGCTATTAGAGGCAATCTCAGGAGAATTCCCTTCACCTTACCATTGAACTGTTAAAATAAAACACTAAACAGTGCTGTTAGCTCCGTGACCCCTCTATCAGTTAACATGAAGGCTTTGTGTTCTGAGGCAAGGTCAAAACACCAAGTCAACCAAAGATCAAGAACGTTTGGGGGCACAAGTACCATATATCATGTACGTTTCAGGAAGGTTGTGACCAGACTCTATTATAAACAAGGCATAAAAAAGTTTATTTACTTTCAAAATGTTGTAAGTTCTTTTAAATACAGCAATTACAGTTTTTTTTCCACACATATTTTCATAACATTTCTATTTTACAAACCTTTATCAGAAAACAGTGTTTCCACTTAAGTAAAATAGTAGGTCGTTCCTAGTGTTTAGAGACCTAATAATGCCTTCCAACTATAAATGAGCATCTTTATTTAAATTTCACACAACAGATACTTAAGTGTTTCAGCAGATTGTAAATCCCTTGGCTTTGAGCATATTATATATTTGCTGGTGAAAAAATTTTATTCAGTATTCATATATTTATCAGTTCCACTCAGTTTGAGTAATCATGTTATTCTTTTCCTTTCCTTATTTGTGAAATGTGTATTTTACTGACACTGGTTAGGTAATTATCCTTCATAATCAATTTAAAGGAAAATCTCAATATTTGTTTTACAGCAATCTGAGAACAGTACAATCCCTCTTTTAACAGAATGACATTCAGTTTTAGCTGTGCACTCATTAGAATGCTATTTATAAAAATGTATTTTTATTTTACTTGTTAGATTAGTAACCAATTAGGCCAACTGAATGCTCTTTCATACTCTGAACCAAAGTTAGCTAAATGAAATTTCATAAGACTTACCTTTACAAACATTAATATTACGTTTCCTATACAGCCATTTTGCTCTTTTTCTTAGGTGTCACACACATTATCATAATAATAATCTACACATACAGTGAAAATTGGCTGATAACCTTACCCATAGCCTGACATTATTGTGAAGCTATTAAGAATGAAATGTTGAGTCTGGGCATTCAGGACAAAGTCTTCTAGAATTTAATTCCTGTTGATCTTTATAAAATCTTAATTACAAACGCCTGACTTACCAAACATCATCCATAGAAAATTTAGGTCATAAAATTTTATGATCATTTTAAAGAGAGATAAACAGCTTAGGATATGCAAGCTGGACTGAGACATCAGTGGATTTCTTTATCAACACAGTTTGAGGCCTCTGTTGGAGTGACGTGACGTTTTTAGCATTACCCATTAGCTTCATGGATAACTGACTTGGCAGAACCAATCTAGTTCATATCTTTCCCTGAAATCACTTTCCAGTAAGGCTGAAAACCAGTGAAAACCAGCCAAAAGGGGCTACAAACACGCTAACCTACTCTACCCATGCTGTATTACTTTGTCATGATTTCTTCTGAGGAAAATGTGAACCACATGGAAATTCAGTCTGTATAAAAACATATTATAAACTTAAGAAAAATGTAAAAGTTAACATCATTAAGTTTTGTGACACTAGGAAACGTTTTTATTTTCATATTTGGTTTGAATTACTGAGTTCAAAATCTATCATCTTAATCCTTTCGTCACATCATTTTTCTTAGCAATTGTGATTCAGTGATTTGGATGACTTTGATAGCGTTCTGAGTGTTATCAAAATGTCTGGCACTTTGGAAGATTTTAATAAATTTGTCTTTTCTCACAGTAGTTTATGTCTTGAAAGTGTGAAAATATTCTTTATTGAGCAATCATTTGTCTTCAGTTCAACTCCCATGCCTGAATTTCCATGGTGAGGCCCTCATCTGAACCTCTGCTGCTGTCTGGCACATTATCTCACATATATGGGTTTCTCCATGTTCATTATTCATTTTTTTTTACAATCAGAGATGATGTTTTCTAAAATATATTATACAATTAAATTTTCCACCTGTTTTTATTAAGAACATGGCAGAAAACACATTCTACAGGTACGTATAGAAAGTTCTGGCTCAGGCAATGTATTCAGTCTATGTCATTCTGTGTAGTAGCTAAATTTGTTCATTCTTAACATATCCTGCTTTTATGTGTTTTCAGGACTAGGTATTACTTTTTCATATTTTGTACAAGTTAATATTTTAACTGTGTACATAGATCTTTGGCATTATTGTAGTAAATACCTTTCGTCCTACAAGAAGAGTGATATAAAGAAAGTAATACGTTCATAGTCATATCATAATAAATGTATTATGGATAAAAACATCTTCAGCTAGAAAATTTTAGTAAAACACAGAAAAATACATGAAATAGCTTTACAATTTTAAAATGGATATATTAATATTTCCAAATAGTAATTTTCTACTGTTACAGATATAGAGAATTATAAAATAAAAATATATTAATCTCATTACAGTTCTTATTTGTCTTATTTCTAACATTTCAAAAAATAAAGGAATGTGTCCAGCAAAGATATCAAAACATTAAAAGAACATATCGATTTAGATTTACAGTCGAGAGGAAATATTTTAAGAGTTTAACTTCTTAATATACATCTTCAAAACTTAGATTGTGATTTGGCCAATCAACAGTATAAGTTAATAATTTATCTCTTCTCTTTTTTATTACCTTTTATATTTCACTCTGTCTAACTAGGAAAATATATTTCTACATAGGTGTATACACAAAGTCATGAAATATTTGACATATGTTCACATATGCTAACAAAGGATCAATTTTTACATCTGTAATTTTCAGCACGTAATTATACAAATATACCTAAGTTTTCATAATCAGGCAAGTTTCTACTATTGACCTATTATTATAAACTTATGTTAGAAGGACATCTTAACCATGAAAAATATTAACTTGAAACTTAAGATATTTAAAATTGGATTAAAAGATGAATTTTTTCTAAAAATTCTTTCTAACTAGGTGTCAAAAATGGCTAGAACTCTGTCAATAAGATTTTCTTTGCAACTGAAAACAACCATATTTTACATATTTCATCTTGTCTAATTTCACACAGAAGAACATACTAGAAGACCCCTGCTATTTAGAATTGCAATTCATTATTTTCCACAGCCTGGCATTTCTTCCAAAGAGTGAGAACATTCTTATGAGTCTCATTATTATAGAGAGAAACAGGACAAACAACGTAAAACCGTCCATGTTTGACATTCTTCTCATAAGCCATTATATATTATAGTACTCAGAGCCCACGACTTAATAGTAATGTATGCTAGAATCTTCAATGGCTTCAGAGTAAAATGACTGCTTCCCACAATCAAATATCTGATGTATTGCTAATAAATGAAATCTAACAATACCGAGAACCTTTATAAACATTTGGGTTGCCTGTTCTCCATCCCTCCCATAGTCAAACCTAGGAGCCCCATGTTTTTATCTTTTACCAAAATAATGTGGCTTTTCTGCTCCCCAGAATAACCTAAAACGAGGCTCGTTACGAAACCACCGCCATAGAGCTAGACTGTCACTCCAAGTTCAGGGGAAAGTGAAATTGTGCTCATTACTTTTATTCCTTCCCCATGAGAGGCAAAAAACACCCAACACAAACTTACTGTCTTTGCGGTATTCTTCTATAATGCATTACAGCGTCATTACAATAAATATGTTCTTAAACAGAAAAGGAAGATACTATAAAAACGTTTTTCAAGTTGTGGCTCCTGAATGATAAATAATCAGGTATAGTACATGTAAGAAACCGCTTGCAGTGTTTTGTCCCACATCTTACAGGCGTGTCCTTCTCTCCAGCTCCTCACTTTACTACAAAGTTTCAATGTTTCCTCTGGACTGTTAACACTATTGTGGCATCAATTTCTAACAAATACAAAGTACCCTCCCTTAAAAAATGGATTAATATAAGGCATAATGCTGAAGTATGTGTCAAGTGTAACCTTTATAACATGGCTTGTCAGGTTTTTCCATTAGAGACCTCATAAGCAGGCCCTGCATATCAGTCACGGTGTTCCCTGACAGGTTTAACCTTCCCAAGTGGCTGAGTACACCATCTTCACTGCAGCCTATTGACCAAGGCAATAAGCCATTCTATATAGTGTATTAAAGTCATTTTCCACATGCTACCTCAGCACGACCCATTGTTCACGCCGGCTCCTGCTGACCATGGAAAACCTGCACTCCACACTAAATTGCTACACTTTACCGGTTACACCGGTTAAGCAATAAGCCCCCAACTGAATTGTTTTTTTTTCTTTCATAGTCTAAAAAGCACAGCGATTATCACAAGTGCTCAAGATGCAATTTTAGACTGTCAAAAATCCCTGCAAATAATTTAAACGCTTAAAATATATGCTGACTGTGGAAACTTTATTTTTTTTTTGTTCTAATTCACCAATTCTTTGTTCCTAGATACCTAAAGGTGGCAGGCCATCTGTGCAACTCTGAGGAGCCCTGGGCACTTGGTGTCAAAGGTTGTGTTTCAGCCCCATGAAATTCACCCCGTCTCTGCTGAAATCAGCTTTGTTGCTAGACCCTCTGACAAATGAGTCCAATCTAGGCCGGTGCCCTTGACTTGACCCTGGCCAATGCAAACAATAGGGCAGACTCAGCCACTGGAAAAGATGTTCTGCACTAATGAACCCAGCGGTGGCCACAGGTCAGTTAAAAATCAGGGGATAATGTTCCATCTTTTCAGGTGCACATTTATAATGAGCGAAGCACATAGTCTCTTTCAGGACAGAGCACAGAACACAAAGAATGTATTTGTACACTCATGAAGCCTAATGGACCCTGAGGGTGCAATAGGAATATGTTTTTAATTTAATCTTTATTGAATGACCTTACACACTTCATTTTCTCTGCACGGCACCATGAAATGCACATACTCTTATCAAGTTGAGAACTGAAAACAGATGAATATATAAATGACCAAAACCTGCTGGGTATGTAGATGAATTTTCTTCCCTAATTTTCACCTCTGTTCATCCTCCTGCTGGCTCTCAGCAGCACTCTGGGGTGGTTTCCCTTAAAAGCTCCTTCAGATTAGCCAGTCCTGCAAATCAGAGGAGGGCCCCCTAAAACCTGGCTATCCTAAACTTCATAATGTTAACTAATGAAACAGAATAAAATGTTTTCAAAACAAAACAAAAATTCTGGGTTACTCCTCTGTCAATATTGCAAATGGCTAGGTTTTAGGTGTGGAAAATTTTGTATTCTGTCTAGATCTTAAGCATGTTAAAGTAAATACTTGTCACAAGCACAAATAAATTTTTAGCCTGACAATAAACCAGATGAATATAACTTTTTATAAAACCGTTTTCAATTTAGTTATTAATTATTTATGTAAAGCGTACAGGAACAAACCTAACGTCACACTCACTTTCAGAATAATAGAAACCCTTCCTGTAGATTCTGATACCTGAAACTCTATATTAAAAAGTTTACGTTCTGCTGCTCATGGTTTGCGTGTTTGTATTCCCAGAAACATAAAGCTATATCTCAGTACAAGGAAAGCCGAGGCAGGAGAATCCAGAATTCGAGACTGAGTAGCCAAAGCAACAACCTCGGGTTAGGGAGGGAAAACACCCCACAAAATTTTAATGTTCTCTTTTAATGATGCTTTTCACAACTAGGCAAGAATTTGAATAAGAAACCCGAGCTTATGTGTCCCTTCTTATATTTCTGGAAATAGAAAACATTCTATGGCAACTCAGCCTAGTGTTTCTAAAGCGAATATTAATAAAAACAAAACAACAAATACATATGTTTGTTTTATATATATATGTATACATATATATATATATATATATATATAGAGAGAGAGAGAGAGAGAGAGCTAAAATGCTTTATAAATTTCCTCCTTCTAACCTCTTTATCTATTAGATCCTTTCATTATTGTAGGGCTCATTATACTTCAAACGTACACAATTAGGAAATCGGTTGAAATCACGTAGAAGAGTACAGGAGGGTGGGCCAAGGTGGGAAAGTGAACTTAGTGCTTCTGCGTATTTTTTTTTTTTTTTGCTAAAGACGCCTACCATTTATGGTGATCATCAATCTTCCATGTTTCATTCGTATTAAATACTCAGGCTTTGGAAACTTGCTAAATGCTAGCCCAAGGCAGGTGCCTCAGAGCTCACTGGCCCAAGGCAGGTGCCTCAGAGCTCACTGGCCCAAGGCAGGTGCCTCAGAGCTCACTGGCCCAAGGCAGGTGCCTCAGAGCTCACTGGCGCACAGAAGCTCAGCTTTACCCTGTTGAGAGACTAATGGGCAAGTTGTCAATCATGACAAGAGTTATTTTCATTCTTTTCTTTTAGCTCCATCGCAGCTGATGACAAGCTTTAAAAAGCCCTTCTGTAAAAAGTAGTTTGATTTAACTTGAATGCATTGGAATCAACTTGTATTCAATTTTAGAGAAATACTACTTAAAATTTGAAATTCTTTATTTTTACAACTCTTCAATCTAATCTGTGATAGCATATGCAATCAAGCTAAAGTTCTGTTAGTCTCACTGGCCTCATACCTTGGACTAATTTTAGAATTATCCACATGAGTAGTAATTTTTTCTTGGTCAAAGGGTATTCAAATAACAAACTTCAGCTAATATTTTGAGTACTCAAGTTTATAAAGAAAATATCATTACCCCTGCAATGCTATAGACAAAGGGATTGTTGGAAAATTAAAGACACATTATTACAAAGTAAAAAGAGTAACATAGAAATTCAAATCACATTGACTTATTACTTAATTTTTTATATGTAGAACATACATGTAGAGTTCATGCTCAACTCTTTTGCATTCCTACAGGAGTGTCCACTTCTATAACTTCTGTTCTCTAGGATAAAAGTAAAATATTTCAGACAAGTTGCCAATAAATGTTACCCTTGATAAATTGTATTCCTCAAGAGCTACACGATGATCCTTTCCAAACAGAACCATCTCATGCATGTAGAAAATTCTCCCAGCTGCACTGATTTCATACCCTGCCAATCAGAAATGATGTTAGGAGCTCTACAAATAGTCTTTCATCTATTTGCAAAATGCAGAAGTCTGCCCCTGTGCGCTTAGAAGGCCTGTGAGCTTCCAACTGAGGAATCATGATATTGGATGGGACAAGTCTTGCAGCAGATTCAGGGATGCTGTTGGGAAGAAGCTGATGCAGAAGACATGAGCTTTGGTGAGATTTACTCACTGCCTCCTCTGCCAGGTAGGACAGATGTGATGGATTCAGTTGTCCAATTGATTCCAGCAACAAGTACACTTCACCCAAAACTTTCTCTACGACAATGGAAGTCTATAGCCACTAGGAATTTAATGCATTTATATATGATTTTTTATGTGTATTGCTTAATTAAAATGGTATTTTATCAAATCATTAAGGATTTCCTTAATGTTCAATAAGATAACTTTCATAGTTCTAGCATGAAAACAAAGAAAAACACAACACTAGCTGACTTCAAATATGGATAACACACTAACAGCCTCTGTAGACTTCAGGATGTGCCACATCTGGGCACTCTGTCAATACTAAGTGGTAAAAGATTAGTTCTACAAACTAGTGTAAACCATACTATTTTACAAAACATTATAAAACATTAGTACTCATCTCTTATGATTTCTGTGTACACGTTAAGTCATATAAGTCCTAAGAAGCATGCCCAACAACTTACAAACTTCAAGTAAAGGGTATTTCCCTTTAATGTTAATGCATGTATCCTATCAGCTTTATGCATTGGTCAGGAGGCTTCTTAACAGCTCTGCGTATGCATAGCAAATTAATCAAATTTACAAGTTTTCCTGAATTCTGTTGATAATCACGTTTACAGTCCCAAGAGTAGGTGATTACTGTCTCCTCACAGCTGCACCATGTGCACACGATGTCTTTGTTGCTGTGCAAACGTGGGCACTGAGTGTGTTGTGAAAACATTCCACACTCATTTCAAAAATATAAAATAATGCATCATTCCTTCTTTGCCTCTAAATCGC
>JAQHUG010000173.1:105983-129083 GCA_028555095.1 Dicrostonyx torquatus | reverse complement strand
AGGCTGAGCTCCTAAACTCCAGTTGAAGAGAGGTGGAGGGATCTTATGAGCAAGGTTGGGCAAGACCACAATGGGGATATCCACAGAGACAGGTGACACAAGATAGTGGGAGAACAGACTGGGCTGACAGCAGGGGAACCTGCATTGGACCAAACTAGACTCTCCAAACATGGATGACAGTTATGTGGCTTGATCTGTTGCTATCGGTGGAACCAGGACTTTTCCTGGGTGTATTAATGGGTATTTTGGAGCCTACTGTCTATGGTGGGATGCCTCTCTCAGTCTTGATGTAGGGGTGATGGGTTTGGCCCTTCCTCAGTGTGTCATGTCAGACTTTGTTGACTCCCCAAGGGTGGCCTTACCCACTCTGAGGAGTGGATGGGGAAGGTGGGTGGGAGAAGGAAAGGGAAGGGGGACTGGCATTTTAATGTAACATGAAAAAATTTAATTGTAAAGAAATAAAATGTTCATCTACTATGCATAGGAAGCACATGACAAAGTATGTGGATGCTCCAAGCTTCTATTCACCTGCCTTGTATCAAATGGTTGTTTGGGTCCCCCAGAGAATAAGCTACCCTTTGTCTGGATTACTTGTAGTAGTCCAAACTTGGTAATTAACACATGAAAAAATGTTTATTGAAAGAATCTCTTTTTTTTTTTTTGGTTTCTTTTCACCATCTGAACCATAAAACTAAAATATTGAAATACTATGTTTTCTAACTATGTAGACCTTTGCACAAATTTCTACATTTACACTTTAACCTGCATGAAGATTTCAGATTAACTGGTAGTGTGGAATTCCCCTCTGTATGCTATGAATATGTTTTATTACCATAAAGAACCTTTTTTGGCCTATTGCAGGGCAGAATATAGCTAGATGCAAAAACTACACTAAATTTAGGGAGAAAGAAGGCAGAGTCAGGCAGATGCCATGTAGTTGCCCAAGAAGCAAGATATAAGGTGACAAGCAATGAACCTCTTGATAAAAAATAAAATAATAAAAATGGGTTAATTTAAGCTGTCAGAGATACCTAGGAATATGCCTGAGCTATTGGCCAAACATTGTTGTAATTAAGAGTTTTTTTGTGTGATTATTCACCTCTGGGTTTCTGGGAAACAATAGCACAGTCTCCATTTATAAACCTGGAACAGTGGTGCAATAGAGAATAAAACTTGCTGCCAAACCTGAAGACTATAATTTGAAACCAGGGGCCTGATTGGTGGAATAAGAGAACCAACTCTTTTGAATTGTCTTCTGTCCTCAGTGTAAAGTCTGGCAGATGTGTATCAGTGTGTATAGGCACACACACGTTTAAATAATTGTAATTTCTAAATTTTTGAAAGGATCTTAGAGCTCTTTCATTAAGTAAATGAATTTCCTTACTAAATTTTTAAATCTTATAGAATATTATGAGTAGCATAGCATGGCAATATAAGCCACTACCTGACATGATTTCTAAGAATTATCATCATCACAGCAAGATTGAATCAAACAGCCTCATTGATCCGCACAGGAATTTTGTTCTTGCTTTCCAACCTGAGCTACTAAAAATGACTTTTCATTGGTATCTAAAGAGTGAAATACTATGGGCTGAAATAAAAGTAAAGACATCACATTTCTATTGAGTTATACAGATTCACATGTTAAAGCTGTCCTGTGTATTTCCCTTCAAAGGCTCTTCAGTAAAGTTTAAAAGGCAAGTTAAAATGTTTCCTCTCATCTGGTGTCACTGCTAAAAATACTGGAACATCAAGAAAAGTATTTGTAAAGGTCCCTTTTAAGTATAGTGTCATATTTTCAGCTCATCTTGATCGTTAAATGCAGTGCATACCCTAAGCACATGAAGGAAAAGCAGAAGGAACTTTAAAAAGTAAGTAAAGAAACAGGAAAACATCAATATTTTACTAAGCTAAAACCTTACTGGTCTTGCTCAACATAAGAAGAAATGCTTAAAACTTTACCTTATCCAACAAGCTAATAAAAGTGTGAATCAATTCTGTATCATTCCCTCTCAGTGGCTCTCCCCAGTGCATTCATAAACAATCTTGGCAACCATTATTAGGAAATTATTTGTCTTATAATTCTAGACTTTATTTAGTTTGTGTATAAAAAAGAGTGTATGTAGATTTATGGGGGAGGAAAAAGGAAAAGATTGACTATTCGTACAAGCGTAAACGAAGATACAGAACACAACTACAATGCAAATTTTTCATGTGAGTTCATTTTTTGGGTTCCTCATACGTGATGTTGGCTGGCACCTAGTTATGTAACATTCCGGCAAAGAAACTGACAACGCTCTGTTTATATACTTAGAAATTGAATGTGTCTGAATTGAAAAGTTATAGACTGATTTGAATTGAAGAGGAAATTTCAAGACGCTTTGACCACTGGATGGTGTGGAGCCAAGGAGAGAGGACCCACCATGAATGTGACTAGTGCAGAAAAGCTGTGAAAGCCAGAGGTGTTGGAAATCTAAGTCAAACAGTAGTTACTGGACACAGTTGCACTGACAGAACTCACAACAGCTTGGAATATATGCACCAGTCCTGAGCAAGGTCACCCAGCAAAAACTCAGCATAGATGAGGGAGGAAATACTGAGCTTCAGCCCTAGCTAAGGAGAGGCTGGCTATGGGTAGATACTGGGGGAGAAAATACCAGTTTTCTTCAATAGGTGGCCCCTGAGATGCTACCCATGTTCCCGAAGACTGCCCTATGCCTAGGAACATAATAACAGCACTAATGAGACAAGAGTAGATTTTTTTAAAAAAGAACACATGGAATCTGGGGTGATAGTGGTGCACAACTTTAATCCCAGCACTAGGGAGTCAGAGGCAGGCAGATCTATGTGAGTTTGAGGCCAGCTTGGTTTATAAGAGCTAGTTCCATGACAGGCTCCAAAGCTACAGAAAAACAAAACAAAAAAACACAATAGAAAGCAAGCAAAAAAGAAAGAAAGAAGAAAAGAAAGAAAGAAAGAAAGAAAGAAAGAAAGAAAGAAAGAAAGAAAGAAAGAAAGAAAGCAAGCAAAAGATCACATGGATTGGATTGGAAAGGAATAATAGTGGGGACATGCGGGAAGAATTTAAAGAAATGAAAATGTGGCTTTTTCCGATCAAAATATGCTAAAACATGGAATTTTTGTTTAATCGATGAAAGAATATCATTATATAAGAATCATATTCATCAAAAATGTGTAACTGATTTAATTATTTTTATCAGAGAAATTTGTACAATAGGTTTAATTAAAACCATGTGATTTTAATCAGCCATCTTCTCCAAGTTTCCATAGGAAATATCAGATGTCAACAAATACTAGAGGTTTTATTTTCATTAGGGATTTTAAACACAAAGTGTGGCAAGTCAGCTGACTGCATAATTTCTGTGAATCTACACTACAATTTGTGTGTGTGTGTGTATGTATACATATATCTATATAACATAGTAATAATACATATGATAAAGTAATGATCAAATTTAAAAAATGTTTGAAAGAAGAAAATATCTAATTTTTATTCTTTTACTTTAACAATGTCTTCAAACAATCCTGCCCAGATAGATATATTATAGTTACAAATGTATTTTCATGAAACAGAGAAACAACAAATTCATTCTACATTGCAATTTATAGAAGGTTGGGTGCTGCTCTAATTTAACTCTTCCCTATTATTAATTTTAAAATAAATTATTTCACTCCTGGGTAAAATGAATAATACAATAGAGTAGATGTTATATGGTAAGGTTTGGCATTTACCATGTAAGTTATTCTTCTTAACAAGTGCGGCTTTCTTAGACTATTGCATCATTTGGGTTCAAATGTATTAGCCGGTTATGTATGAGCTGTAAGACACATGTGATAAAGCTAGTTAGCAAACAATATTGAAGGTCATAAATAAGGTTAAGTAAGACACTTGAAAGACTACATATGGCAGGTTAGCCTGCTTTTACCCCCACGTGGCATGGAAGCACTACCCTGCCTAAAGAGGAGTCAGCTGAATCAATTGAATATGATAGTTGACTTCAGAGACAAATGAGGAAGATAAGAGATATGACTTTTCAGAAATTCTGTCTTTGTAAACTCATACATCTGATTAACATCCAGTCTGCATTTTTGACTTAAAGTACCATAGCAAACCGCTCGCTTTATGTCACCTCTAAGCTCTGTAAACGTGGACTGTCTATCCATCAAATTAAATTTGTCATTTAACAGTTATTTTGCTGTTACGTTTTTTTTGTCTCCACGATGGAAAATACAAGGCTTACACTGTGTGATATTTTGATTGAGTTCTAACAAATAAAGCTTGCTTGGAGTCAGAGGGCAGAGCTGGCCATTGAGGTCTGGACGACGGTAGATGGAGGGGAGACAGGGAGTAGTAAGGCAGGACTGAGAGAGGATCTTGGCCTTCTTGGGCAGAGGAATGTCAGAGGTGAGAAACCACTATGGCTGTTCCCCATTCTCTGATCATTCAGGTTCTTACTGCAGTATTTGACTTTTGATTTTTAATTGATAAAGATCAATCAGGTTAACACTGCAGGTTTAGATAACATTTATGTTCAAGCTTTATAAAATCAGAGATTTTTATTCAGAGTCATACTTCCACACACTAAGACATATTTGGAAACCTGAGGATGTTTTCATGTGTTAAAACCTGTATTGGAACATGAATGGACAGAGAGGAGGGGAAACGCTGCTACCAATGGCACTGGACAGTAATATCTTAACTCTCTTCTAAGGATGTATACAGCCGAAAATGTCAGGAGTATATACGGAATAAAAGAAAATAGCAATACAACACATCCTGAGAGCCATTAACAATTAACTAATTGCTATTCTGGATAATAGAACAAGGCAGTAAAGTTCCATGCTGATGTCCTAGAACATATTCTAATAAGAATAAATGGGAGCAAATGCTAAATTTGTTTTCAGAATAGGTGGTTATAATAATTAAATTTAGTGGACATGATGTAAGCAGGCAAGGATATAGTGGTAGGTGAGTATGTCTGAAAATGAACACACACAAAATGAGCGTCAGGTCTTCTCCCAGCTTTCTTTTCCACTCTAACTGGGTCTCTTCTCTGCAAGGACTTTGGTCATTATTGAAGCATGAAAAGTTTAGAGGGGAAAAAAAAGCCATAACTCACTGTATTTATTAAACAATATACCTGGTGACCTCCACACTGTGATTTGGTGAATTTGAAAATATTATGTTTCCCAGAGATTTTAAAATCATAGTTTTTTTTCTTAGCAGTAACTGACATAGATTAACATGTTATACTTCCTTTTTGAAATACTTTTACTTTTATTTAAGCATTTCATATTTAAGACCCATTCAAATGTGCATTATTGAAGATAGAACAAGAGCAAAGGCTCAAAAGCTATCTAACAGCCTAGGTCAAAACACAGTTGGGACAAGGGTGAGGGAAATGTCAAAGCATTTGAAACTAACTGGGCACTCCATGTAACTGTTGTTCATCAAAATTCCCATAATAGAGATGGAGCCAAAAACCCTTCACAAAGTACCATGGACTGCATTATTATTTAGAGGCAAGTAATTCATGAGATCGAGGTGCCCTTTATATATCATCAGGAAGCAGTCAACCTAAAAGGTAATCAATGTAAAATAAGTCATAAATTTAGATAATCTATGAAGGTATATTGGAGAAGAGCAAACGAGACTGTAAGAGGAGTACAAATGAACAGTGGTCAGCAAGAAAGCTTCCTTGAGATAGGGTGGAAGGAAAGGGCCCGTCAGCATGACATCCTCTGTGGGTCTGCATCTCTTACTTCAGCGAGGAGTATGATACCCGTTTAGCCAACACATACGTGGAAAGACTTCCAACTAGTTTTTACTGAAGAACAGAGGATACATCTTTTCTTCTTTTCTGTTTATTTTTTTTTGCACATTCCTGTTTGCACTGAACCATTTTTTTCTGATTCAAAAAACCCATAATAAAGTTTTATTTCTGCAAAAACTTTTACTTTAAATATAATTGATTGCTTATATATTGCTGCATAATTCTATAGCATAATTTTCTTGTTTTAATATAAATATTTTAAGGGCCTTAACAATTCCATATATAGTTAAATCTGATGATAAAATTGATAGCAAAGCAATGTACTGCATTTTCTTCAGGGTTTTGCCACATACTAATGCATCCTCCCAAAGCACTACTGTTTAGAAAGCCTAGCTTTGCTGCCAGTTGGATAAAAGTAGATATTTTCCTACTGCCACAAGGACTGAAGATTTTTCAATATTAATTATCGTTTTCAATTAGCTCCTTTTCTGGAATAGGATCCTCTGACCACTGAGCACCCATCTTTGCCGTGATGGCAGAAAGAATCCCAATGCAAGCCAGTCAGGTGGCGTTCTTGTTTACAAACTAATCCAAGGATAGTTGTTGTATGAGTTTCACATTTGCCTGTAGTAATTGTCATAACTTCCATCTCTGAAGGTACCAGATGCCAGACCCTAAGGTTCTGATTTCAGAATACCATCCCATACAGCTCAGTGAGCCCAGGCTGTTAGCTTTCATTCATGTCTCTTCCGGTTTAATCTTAATGTAGGAAATGAAGGCCAGTGAATGACAGCAGAAGCACAGAAGGCTTGGAGAATTTTTCTTTCTTCAACTACTACCTCTTCCTTCAAATCTTTGAAGTTCTGAACTACTGCATAATCCATTTACACAATCAAAACTGTTACTAACTTCTGTGTTTGTTTCAGCGGAGAAAGTTTAAGGGAGAAGTTATTGGGTCCTTTTTTGTTGCTGAAGGCTTCTTTTGATTCTATTAGTATTAACACTTGTCAGGAAAGTCTGGCCTTGGATTATCAGCAAAGGGAATGAATACACAAATATACCTTTCTTAACACAGACCTTTTAAGCATCATCACTTGACAAGTGATCATGACACAAAACAGATCTGCTGGCATGTCAGGAGAACTGGACTCAGTACCTGGTGTTTAGGGAAGCACCTTCCACTATCTAGTCCTCACCTCTCACCCCACCACTCTGTAATTCACTTTAAGAACCATGAACAAGAGTCATTTCAAGACACAATACCTCTATTGCTGATATAGAGCTTCTGGAAATAGAGCTGATGGCTACATTTTGAAACAAGGAGCCCAGCAGTCAGGTTACTGACAAAAACTGTGGCTATAGGTTCAGACTATTGTGATTTTACTGATGTGTCTCAAGGATGACACCCCTGACCTTTCATGCACACACACACATACACACATACGCACAAACACACATGCACACACACACACACACACACACATACATTCTACTTTAATTAAAATTTGGCATCTTTGGTTACCAAGCAACATTCCTTATATTATAGAATTAAAACCCAAAGGGGTGTTTCTGAAACAAGGTAGACTGTATACTAAGAATATAGTTTGCAATATAGATGTATTTGACAATGTTGGGACAATGAAAATTCATAAATAAAGTTCCATCTAAGATTTCATCTCTTCCCACTGTGAATGACCAGCTCTCAGGATACTCTTTCATATACTTTGACTATTTGACTTTATAGCTATTATTACATCAGTGTTTAAAGTAGTTTGCATTTATAGTATAAAGTTAAAAATTGTTTGCATGCTTGATAATGTATTAACACATAAGAAAGAAAATTAGAATTCATGGTATATGTCACATGTATCAGACAAACAATTCCACAAAGTCAAAAAGATATCAGACCATCATTTTTCTTAGCTAAAGATCCTGACCACTTCTTGATAAGCCTTGAAATAATTACTTAGAAAACTTGCAAAGGAAGAGTGTGAGAAGGAGGAGAAGAAGGAGAAGGAGGAGGAGAAGGAGGAGGAGGAGGAGGAGGAGGAGGAGGGGGAGGAGGAGGAGGAGAGGGAGGAGAAGGAGGGGGAATGCTTTTTGTCCCTCTGCTCATTGCTCTCCTGTAGTAGACCATGAGTAGGTATCTGCTCACAAGACTTTCAAACTGATGTCAGGGATTTACTGGCTATCCTGCATCTATGGGATGTGGAAGCCAGTGGGTAGGCCTCGTGTGAAACCCCCTTGTTTCTTACAGTTTATGATAAATTTCACACATAGGTGGCAAAAAATGAATAATATATTCATTTATCAATAAACTTAAATGCAAGCACAAAGCAAACATTGCTATCAAGAGGGTAGGTCACATCATCCTCCTACTACACAGTGTTACTTTTTTCTTTCCACTCTGCTTTTTGCACTTGTGTGACATGTCTCACTTCTCACTTCTTGTATTTCCCATTATTTAAATGCAATATATTTTGTCTGAATTTATTTATGTCATTACATTTCTCTAAAGCATTTGGAAGGCACTATGAATAACCCAGGAACATGATAACTATCCATCTAACAAGAGAAAGAGTCTAAAATTAAAAGTTTATTTAACATTGTGAAAAATCATTTTAAACTATTTGAAAGTTCAGAAAATAACAGTATGAGTATTTGAATGTTTTAATATCATAGTTTTGCCTTTGAATGTTATTTAAAAATGAATAAATTATTTTTATTGCCATAGGCATTATTTTTATGAATATTTATCACACTAATGAAATCTTAGTAAAATAAAATTTCAATAATCTTAAATATTGAAACAAATTAACTATTAATAGTCTTTTAAATTGTATGTTCTGAGTAAGTCAACGGTAGGTTTCAAAATCACACAATATAAAATAATAAAATCTGATTTTTACTCCAGCCATATGACCATGCCTGATTATCAAAGAGTAACTTCAAAAGAATAACAATTAGAACTTTTTGATATATTAATTTTAATAATTGAAGTGTGAGCCAATTGGGAGGTTAAATAACAACAGTTGATGAAAGAATGGCAAGTATATATCTTTACTATACTATCAATAGCTTTCCAACACCGGGGAAGGATTTTACTAATCCTGTATTGCAGGGAGGAGATGCTAGCCTTAATGGGAATCAAAGATTTTTCTTATTTGACAAATGAAAGAAATGTTTTTCTGATTCAAATCATGCTACTTTTTTTAAAAAAAAATTGCACATCTCTCTATCACTTTTGAAGCCTTCAAAGATGTCTCTCTTTTCTAAAATATTCTGGCTGGCTTTCAGCATCCTTTATTTTTATGTTATCTCACGTGATTCGTTGTTAAGAGACACTTCACTTCAGGATATTTTTCATAAAATGTATGAATTTACATCCTTGGGTCTATTTATTTTTTTACACTAATGCAACATTATCTTTGCTCCTTACAAGCAATAAAAGTATCTGGAGGGAGGAAAGCTTCCCAAGGTCGTTGGCCTGTGTCTTTCCAACTCCTCAACCAGGTATTCATTTTTCTTCGTTTCTTGTCAGTGCGCCGTGATATCCTTCACATCTGTCTGTGCCTTCGCTTTTATTAGCAGAAAATACAGCTCCAAGTTTAGTGCCATGTGTGCTATAAAGGCAGGATTTTCAAGGACTTGACAACTCTCATATTTCCCGGAGTATTCTCAATGTAACACAGAGACAGTTTATTACTGTTAAGTAGTGACTGTCTCTCCAGCTTGAACAATGAAGTTCTCTAGGTCGATATTTTATACCGTGATACATTTAAGGAAGCATTCCTCTTCAGCATGGCACTGAAACAATGTTCTGTCATAACACAGATCCATGTATTATCAATCTCGCAGGCTTCCACGATCCATCGAATTTACAGGGCAGGGAACGTGTAATATGCTATTGAGTTAAACCAGAAATTTTCTGCTACCAAAATGTTTGTAAAGGCACATAATAAAATTATTTACAGAGATGAGTTCCTACTGTACAGCCTAGGATAAATTCAACCTTCTGTCATCAGTGCTCCCAGCTGGAGGTGATTTACCTGTAGGGCTGTGAAAGGCATAGTTCTACCAGGTATGAAAACTCCAGTCCTTACCGTCACAAAACCACTCAGAGGACTGAGACAACAGGAAGACAGACACACATTAAAATGTGGCTCTTGAAGCCTACAACTGCAGCGTGAACAAATAAATAAACCCTAGCACAAAGCGTGGTTTACGGAATCATTAAAAATCAAACACTTGTTTGGTTTTCGTTTGAATATTTCATGACAAGGGACTGTTTCTGAGGGAGGAATGTTTCCATGCTGGTCAGACAGCACTAGAGCCTAGCGAAGAATAAATTTTAACTTTTCTGAAGAAAGAGAATTTAGGCCATTTCGGTTTGCAGTGCCAAAATGTACATCTGCATCTATCCTCTTGGCAACAGAAAGCAAGCCCCTTTGAAGCTTCAAGTTTGTACCAACACCTGCTAAGGCTCTGCTTGCCCTCAATTCCATTTTGTATCTGGCAGCATTGCAAGGGTACGCAAACTGATGCATGGAATTAAGAAAATGTACCTTGGCTACAACTGAACCATTTTTTTTTCTTTTTTCCTGTATGTTTCAATC
Source organism: Dicrostonyx torquatus (assembly GCA_028555095.1). Lineage (NCBI taxonomy): Eukaryota > Metazoa > Chordata > Mammalia > Rodentia > Cricetidae > Dicrostonyx > Dicrostonyx torquatus. The sequence continues at coordinate 118,672 of JAQHUG010000173.1, read as the reverse complement.
TTGTTGCAAGGAAAGCCTCCCTGAAAAGGTCTTCTCAGTTCTCTCTTTTGGTGGATAAGTTTATTTCCATGGGAAGAACAGCTTGGTTTAGGATTTACTTGAATTTTTTTTTCTTATTTAGACTTAGGTTTACATGATTGTGCTGACCCGTTTAACATTTTCATTGTGTTCAGGAATAGTAAAAGGAAAACCAAGACTAATATTTCAGAACAACACACACAGATGTACTTCTCATATTTTTTATTTCCTTTCATTCTTTCATAATTCCATTCCCTCACTCCTTCTTCCCTTCCTTCTCTCTTTTTCTTTGGTTTTCTCCTCCTCCCCAATATGTCTCAATGTTTACATTTGGAACAAAGCCACAACTCTTAGAGAAAGGGTGGGCCACATGGAAAGACTTATTAAGATATTCTGTAAAATACAACTAGCTAAAGTCTCAACAACAGCCATGAGTGACATGCTCCTAAATTCATCTTAACATCGTCAGGTAGATTGTAAATTCTAACTTTTCTTTAAAAGTTAAACCATTTCTACCAAGCCATTAACAGAAATCTAATCTCTCAATCTAAATGCCTTAATGGTATTCATCTGTGTGACCTACTTAACATTAGAGCAGTTTGTTACCAAGCAATAGATAGTTCACACGTGCCACGTTTTACTCTCAAAGTATTTGTGTAATTTTGAAGACTATTTCTTTTTATTATTTATTTATTTACTTGGCATCCTGACTCCCTCCATCCTGCTCTGCCGGTCTCTCCCCTCCCCTATTCCCCCCTCACACCCCAATCTCCTCCTCTTCAGTCTCCATATAGAAAAGGGAAGACCTCCTATGGATATCAAGAAAACATGTCATATCACGTTGCAGTATAACTAAGCACCTCCCCATGTATTAAGGCAGGGCAAGGTGACCCAGTATGAGAAGCAGGGTCCCAGAAGTCAGTAAAAGAGTCCGTGACAACCCTTATTCCCCCTGATAGGAATCCCACAAGAGGACCAAGCCACACAACTGTAACACATATAAAGTGCCTAGATCAATCTCATGCAGGATCCATGGTTTTCAGTTCACTCTTGGCTAGCACCTATGAGCCTAAGTGAGTTGATTCTGTGAGTTTTCTTGGGCTGTCCTTGATCCTTCTGTCTCCTACATGATTTTCTTCTCTTCCTCTACAGGACTCCCATATTCTACCTAATACTTGGCTGCGGATCTGTGCATCTGCCTCCGTCCGTTTTTGGATAGTGAGTCTCTGAAAGCAATTGGGCTAGGCACCAATCTGGTCACAGGAGATGGCCAGTTCACAGTACTTATCCACTGTTGCTGGGGCTCTCAGCTGGGTTCCTCTCCATAGACATCTGGGAGAGTCCTCTCTCACTAGGCTTCTGGATAACCCAGAAATGTCCCGCCAGCAGTCCCCTCAGCACTCTCCCCTTCAAGCCCCCTAACCTGATTGTTCATGTTCCCATCAACACCTATTCTCAGTCCACTCATGAAATCTCTTCTATTTCTTTTTCCCATGAAGATCCAGGTGCCCCCATGAGCTTTCCTTATTACCTAGTAAAGACTTGAATTTTTAATAGGCTTTATACTCTATCTTTTTCTCAACCACAAAACGTTGTCCCATGATAAAAGTATTCTCTAATATGTCTATCTAGGTGTCAAAAAACTGCTTCTTATTTCTAAATTTTAACATTGTAATATCTTCATTGCTGTTAATTAAGTACTTGTACAGTCCAAAATGTATTTGGTTGGGACTCAAGAAAATAAAAGTGTGCTCAGATGCCACTATAACACCTTTATCTAGAAAAAAAAAGAGTCGGGTGATCTTGCACAGAATAATAGGTGCAAAACAGACATTTGGAGAAGTAATGACTTGGTAAGGCTCTCTAGACCTCCACCTGCTCTGGGCATCAAAAGCTTGGCTTTAGTGACAATGATTCTCCATCAATTCCAATTATTAATGAAATTAATACTCAGGTAAGGTTCTGTGACTGAAGAGTTTGTGTAACACTAAATAAACTCAGGCCAGGGAATGATAAGTTGACATACAGTTCATCCAGTATAATTATATACAAAAAATTGAAATTAGTATAAAATTATTATTTCTACTCCTTTTAATCTCAGGATATTTTTCCTCAAAACAGAATGTTATATTGAAGTGGCCAACACACCAAACAGAGGAATCACTGCATGAAAGAGGCATTTCTCTTTAAATGCAAAACTCAGATGCTTTTGCTAGCCATTCCCTACTTAGAGGTCTCAAGGTATTGCTGCTGACAAAGTGTTGAGATCCACCAAGGTGTTTAAAGTGTTCTACCTGCTGCAGATCTACCTTGCAAGGAAAGTGATACAAAACATGTCTCAGTTTAATATGACTGGGAGACGGTGTATGTTCATTGCAGTCTGTCCATTTAATGGGCATAGACCTAGGTGTCACAAGTCTTTTAACACAATGGTAAAAGACTTTTAACATAATTGTATAGAACTATGTTTTCACTGTTTATACCCAAAATGCAAATTTTATAATTGGTGGTATTTGTATGGCTAAAAATATTCTGCAAAAATATTGGTTCACAATTTTTGCTGGGAACCACATCTATTCATGCTTGACCAAATTCCCATTACTATTACCATTATTCAATTATTTTTCAAACTGTATCAATTTTATGTGTTTATATTTACAATATGATTCTTAGTTTAATTAAATCAGATGAAATCTAGTCATTCACAAGCTCACATATATATGTATACATATATATGATGGAGGATTCTGCTCTGTATGCTGTGAATATCATTGGTTGCTTTGGCATATAGCAGAGCTGTAGGGGAACAGAGCTACAAGGGGAAAACTAAACTGAATCCTGAATGCTGGAAGAAAGGAGGTGGAGTCAGGGAGAAGCCATGGATCAGCCCCTAAAGACGGGTGCTGAAACTTTTCTGGTAGGCCATGACTTCGTGGTGATGCACAGATTAATGGAGATTGGTAAAATTAAGATTTAAGAGTTATCCAATAGGAAGCTAGAGCTAATGGCTCAAGCAGTGGCTTAATACAGTTTCTGTGTGATTATTTCATGGCTAAGTGGCCAGAAACTAACTAGTGGCCTCCTCCCATTTTCCTCAACAGAACCCTTGCTCAGTCTAACTCTTGCTCACTTTACTCCTTAAATGTACATTATAGAATATTTTTTCTCAACCATGAAGATTGTGTTGCTAAGATAATTCTACATCTCCCTTCCAGTTGGGTTTATTTTCTCTATCAATTGTCAAAATTTTCCAGGTTCAAATCTCTGATCTTTAACATTGACATTTCTTATCATGACCTGTTGCAAACCATGCACATCAAACCTAAACAAATAACAGTGTTCGTAAAAAAAAATTGAGAAACAAATTTTCTAAAATAAATAAAAATAGCTGAAAAGTAATTAGAAAGAAACACAAGAACTATTAATAATATCTTATTACTTTTAAGCTGTGTTCTATCAACCCGAATGCACTTTCTCTGAGATTTCCCAAAATTAAAATTAAAAGAGAAATGAAACATTCACTGTAGCCAAAACATCCTCACTACGGAACTGACCTGTGCTGAAACATTATGTATACTTTGCGTCATTGCCTTTCAGAGAAACCACATTTATTCATGGAAGTAATAGAAATGGTTTTAGCAGTAACAGCAAATGTTACATACCATATACATAGCAATGTGCTTATGTTATTTAATAATTTAATAATAACAACCTAGGGGGTAGGTACTACTATTTTCCTCCACTACTAGATGACAGAACTGAGGCAGAGATAATTTAATTATCTTGCCCTCAAGGCCCCACAGCTGGTCAACATTTGTAGGATATCAAGCTAGGCGTCTGTCTTTAGAGCCGAATTGTGAATGTTGTTCCACTCCTACATCAGTAAGCTTCTCAAGAATATCTGTTGCAGTAAAGAACAAATAAAGCACATGCGCATTTTTCTGCACCGTCACGCCACTAGGATGTCATGGGAACAGTAAAGGACATTTTGTGTTGTGTTACAGGCCTAAGGTGTGCATTTCCTTTTCATTTGTCACTTACTGCTTTCAGTCTTCATTTTCTTCCTGGGACTTATGATTCTGTCTCTGCACATATTTGCTTCATCTCATGGAATATTTAGGCTGGGTTGTTGAGTCTATTCAGTTGTTACGACTGTGCCAANACACACACACACACACACACACACACACACACACACAAGGGATTTACTTCAAGAACAGCCACTATTCAATAGACAGTATTCTCAGCATCTTGCATCTGGGCTTATTTCTATCAGAATGCATATTTCTCATGGGTTGACCTTCTGATTTGTCAGTTGAAATCTCAATGAATAAACCCATGGACTGTAGCACACAGTTGACAATTCTACATAATAGCAAATAAATACATACCCTTGGGACATCTTTAAAAATTCCCCATTCAAATCTCCAGACTTTCTCTTTGTTTTGATGCAAGATCCCCTCTTCACATCCTGTCTCCATCCCCAAGAATTTGAACTCTTCTTGTGGATTGAAGATGCTCCAACGTTTCTTAGCTGCTACTTTTCAACCTGTCCTTCTAATCCTTCTCCTTTGTAAATTCACCACATTTGACTAGAACCATGAGTATAGAGCAACAACCAAAGCATGGAACACCACTCAACAAAGATGAGACCAAATACGTACATCAAAAAATATTTCAAGCATCAAGACACTAACATACCAGTACAGAAACAAAGAAATGAACATCAAGGCAATAGGACTCCTCCAGAAAGCCAAAATCATTTTTTTTTTGGTATTTTCGAGACAGGGTTTTCTGCGGCTTTGGAGCCTGCGCTGGAACTATCTCTTGTAGACCAGGCTGGTCTCGAACTCACAAAGATCCGCCTGCCTCTGCCTCCCGAGTGCTGGGATTAAAGGCGTGTGCCACCACCGCCCAGCTAAAATCATATTTTATTATGTCCTAAGAAAAACAATTTATTAAAACCACAGGACAATGACTTCAAAACTGAAATTATGAGTATGTTCAGGAATCTAAGAGAAGATGTGTATAAATACCTTATGAAGACTGTGAAGATGCAAGCAGAAAGTTGGATGAAATGATGGAAACAATTCAGGACAGGAAAGTAGAATTTTTTTTAAAAAATACTAGAAGCACTATAGAAAACACAGACTGATATAAAATTGTAAAGAAAAAATTAAGAATATCAAACAAAAATTTTAGAGGTATGTTTCACCAACAGATTGAAAGAAATAGAAGAAAATTTCCATGGTTGAAGACAAAGTAGAAAAAATTAAATATAAATCAATCTTGGTAAAACCACATACAAAATTGGGGACACTGTGAAAATACCCATCCTACAAACAACAGGTGTATATGAAGGAANGCAGGATACCCTGCCCTGTGGAAAGTCCAAGCCCCCCCCCCACTCCATCCCGGCCCAAGAAGATGTGCATCAAAATAGACTGGGTTCCCATAAAGCCTATTCGTGCAGAGGAGATAGGTCACAGTGTCATTATCGATGGCTACTCAGTCAGCCCCCATTGGCAGCCCCATTCAGAGAGTCCGGTTTGGTCTTATGCTCCTTCAGTCTCAGTCTTGATCTAATGATGAGCTCCCATTAGATCAGGCGCACTGTCTCAGTGGGTGGATCAGCCCCTCACGATCCTGACTTCCTTGCTCCTCTTCTCCCACCTTCTGCTCTTCGACTGCACCTTGGGAGCTCAGTCCATTGCTCTGCTGTGATTGTGGGTCTCTGTCTCTATCTCTATCCCTCTGACAAGATTTCTATGGTGATGATCAAGATATTCATCAATATGACAGTGGGTTCTGCATACACCTTCAGTGAAACGCAACATTCTAACCTGTTTCTGCCTTACCACACCTTTCTTCATTAAGGAAGACTGTCATTTGTCTGTGTCTTTTTTTTTTCATTTTGAACTACAATTATTCATATATCTAAAATGATCAGTGAAGATAGGAGGTATGTCATTCCACATGACGTTTAACATGCACCATCCATTTCCTTTAAGGAACAAACTGATCTGAACTTTCACGCACCTCATTGCATTGTTAATTATCATGCTCAGAAAGACAATGTTTATAATCTCCTTACTAAACAGGATAAGAAGGAATTTCTGATTTCATTTAAGGAGTGTGGCAACATCATATGTTCCACATTCAACATTTCCCCTATTTTTCTAAAAATATTAAGTAGTGAATTTTTTATGGTAAAGTTTCCTGATGCTATTTTACACTGTTATCTCAGACTTATTTAATTTTACATTTAATTTACACTCAGAAATTTTGCACACGTATCATACACGTGCAATATTGATGTAAATGTACACCTTTTTCAGACGAGGGTCATGAATATGCCTATCATGCCAAGTTGTAAGCATTTTGCTGTGGTAAAGAAATTAAAACAGCCTTATGTAACTACGTTGAAACATGAAAATCTTTATTGTTAATAGCAACCATCCTAATGAGAACAGAATTCTCAAACTTACTCTGTCCTTACTATTATTTGGTACCTATTCACTGACTCCTTATTTTTCTACCATTCTCTACATTATCACCAACACTAGTGACTACCACTTTACTCTCAACTTCTATGAGAATAGGTTTTTTTTTTTAGATTTGACATATGAAATCATGCAGTTAGTACTTTACAAAATTTTCTTTATGAATTATAAAAATTTCAATTTTCCTATGTTCTAAGTTCCTATGTAAATTAAAACTAAGCCCAATAGCACAATAGTGTCTATAATAAAGCCATATGATCACATGAGAATGGCCATTATATTTCAAAATTGTTGTTTAGTTTTATTCTATAAAAATAAATAATAAAGTGACACTAGTGGGCATGCAGTTAATTGATGATTACAATAAGTTGGTCTTTCAATTAAGACATCTAGAAAGAGAGTACTAAAAAGTATTTATCTAAATTAAATTAATGATAATATATCAAATACTTATTTATTGGGAATTTTCTATTGGGCCCAATTTCTGAGTTTTGTCTCAAAAACATAAGACTAAAGTACTAGGGAAGTATCTACCATGAAAACAAAACAGAGATAGTTTAAGAACATAAGGATGTTTTTTAAAAAAAAATAAGCTGTAATCTTCTGAGAAGTAATTTTGTATGTTTATAAGAAAGTTTTATGGTATGATATTGAACTTAATGAAAATATAATAAGAACATGGTACAAACATTAACAAAGAAAATATAACATTATTTGAAAACAGCCTCCGTTTCAGAAAACACAATTTCATGTGTTTTACATAACCTATAAACAAAATACATAACAATGTACAAAATAATAATACTTTAATACACTATTATTAAAATGAGAATCCAGTGCTGTTTTATAAATAATGTTAAATGCCATCGTTAAAAGTCTTAACACATTATTTAATATTTAAGGTAACAATACTAGCTGCTAAAGTTAAAAAAACTAGGTTAAAAAAACTAAAACAATTAATGATAGAGCATTTCAAAGTTCTTTTCTCACTCACACAAGTTCCAATAAGGGACCACATAGATCTTTAGGACAGCATTTATTAATAAAATTTATTATTAAATGCTGTCCTAAATGAATGAGCCTTCCACATCCACAGATAAATCACAATATTCTTAATCAAATACCAATTTGCCATCCATTCAACTCAAATTCCACCCTGCAAAATAAGCTCTGTTCACAAAATACCCAAAAGAGACATTGAAGTACATTACTGTTGTGTCCAGAAAGAAATTTCTGTGAAAAGCCATGGTTGGCCATTATGCCACTATATACTTATGATTAGTGATCAATGAATGTGGTCTTCATTACAAATTGCAAGACATAATTGGAACACTTTTTTGTAGGAGTGTCCGTCTTTATTTCTGTTGCTTTCATTGGTTAAATAAGGACTCTACCTGGCTTGTAAGGTAGGTCAGCCCTTAGGTGGGCGGTGTAGACAGAACGGAAATTCTGGGAAGAGAAAAGGCTCAGTCTGCAATTGTCACTCAGATGCAGAGGAAGAAAGATGAGAATGCGTCACCAATAAAAGGTACCAAGCCATGTGGCTAGCACAGACAAGATTATTGGTTAATGTAAGATGCACGAGTTAATTAATAAGAAGTCTGAGCTAATAGGCCAAACAGATTATAATTCATGTAGTCGTTTGTGTGTTTCTTTGTGACTAAATGGCTATGAGACCAGGAAGGACAGAAAACTCAGTGTACAGATAATAATAGGGTATTGAATAAATATATTTGTGATTATATTATATATTTTTTATATAATATATTATCAAATTACAATCATACAGTCTATATGATTAGTTCATCATTTAATTATGCATATTAATATGTAATAAATATATGTATATTATATACAATTTACAATACATAATTATATTATCTTGTTATTGCTCTATACTTATTTCTTTGAAAAAATTAGTTTGATTTTTATGTGTATGGATGATTTTCTTGCATGTATGTCTGTGAATTACATCATCCAATGCCTTTGGAGGACAACAAATTGTATTAGATCCTCTGGAACTGAATATACAGCTTTAAATGCATGTGAGTATAACAGAATATCATTAAGAATCATTTTATTGATTCTTTAAATTTTCGGACCACTTGTTTTTGGTCAAGGTCCCTCCCTGAACTATTTAGTCTGTAATTAGCTCTAAAATCATATAAAAACAGCTCTAAATATACTCAGAAGTTTGTTTTTCTGTATTTACTTTTATGCATGTATACAAAACAATTAAAGAAAAATGATCATACACTTTAAATAGAGCAAGGATGTCATGGAAAAGGTTGGAAAAGGTAATGGGAAGGGGAACATCATATAATTACATTTTAATAAAACAATTCCTTCTCAATGGATAGTAGACATAGAGATGGAAAACAGTGTTAAATAAATATGGATTTAAACATGGTATGGGTGTTTATACCCATATTTCTGGCATCCTGAAAACTGAGACAAAAAAATAACTCCGAATTACATGAGTTTGGGGCATAGACTAGTTACAGATACTCTCATAATTATGATAAAGAAATTAGAAACAAGTCTCCCATCATGCCAGAGTAGATACTCTAGGAAATTTGTAAGTCAGAGGTTCCTTACCTGGCTAACGCTTTCTTAAACTCACCAGTGTTCTTGTTGGAGTTAATTTAGGAACTAACACGCCAATGTACCAAGGGGTTGTGGCACTGGGTATGAGTGGCATGTTACAGGAACATTATACTCAAGATTCTAAATTATATTATTTGATAAATATGATATAATAAGAATGACAAATTCCCATTAGAATGTGATATAAAGATTCATAAAAATTGTTTACCTTTAATCATAGGAAAACCTGCAATAAAAAAATAAGTGAAAATGTACTATATTCACGCTGTTCAGTTCAATGCATAGTAGATTAGAAGGCTATTTGCATGTTATATAAGTAATATGTAGTTATTGGGTAATGATTTATAACCATACACATAATTTGGTATTGTGAATAAGTTGTAAAGGGGAATAAAATAAAGAAAATAGAACAATATAATATTATAATATAGACATATTGCATTCACATTCACTTACCAATGCAAACTACTCTATATTTTATGATCTCTCTCTCCCTCTCTCTCTCTCTCTCTCTCTCTCTCTCTGTATCTGTGTTTATGTCTGCATGTGTGTGTGTATGTATGAGTGTGTGTGTGTGTGATTGTGTAGTGTGTATGTCTCTGTCTTTTTTCTTTTGGTGTCCATCTTTTTATATATGTATGCCTTCATATGTATTCATTTTCATACATATGATAAGAAATTTATATTACATAAATTTTAATGTCATAGTTCACCAAGATAAGATATAGGACTGCATTTATGAGAAAATTTTAACAAAAATAATTGCTTAATGTAACAGCCTCAGAAAAAGTAAAAATCATTGCTAATGTTAAGGACTCAAAATCCGTCCCTATATAATTCTTCATCTCATATTGATAAGAAAGTACTTAGAACTTCTTACACTTGAAAGCACACAGACACCATTATATCATCATAGAAAGAATGTTAGATTATGTCAGCTGTCCACAAATGGAAAATAGCATCATCTAATAAATATGAAAGTGTTGTAGCAAATGCATTCTTGTCTATTCTGAAGAATAAGCATCTTCAGTTTAACAGAAGCTTAACTACCAAAAAATCTTTGTTCATAAAAATACAGCTTGTATTGAGACTACATGCCTGATTTTGAGAAAATAAAAAAAGTCCAACTAAAAATTGTCTTGAAGATTCTTCATTTTAGGCTAGACCTCACTGGACCATATGACTATATATTCACGTAAAAAAAAATCTAGTCCTTTACAGCATTAATAGCTATGAATCCTGAGTACAATTGTTCAATGACTATAGAAGATACACTTGTTAGTAAAAGAGTGCCATGAGGGATATACGGAAACTCATCGTTCTAATTAGATTCATGTCCTGTTTCACTCCTGTTACTTTAAATTCAGTAAAAAGGCTGGGGAGGACAAAGTCCTCAGGAGGAAAGCTTTGTTGATTTGGTAAATATGCATGATATGCCTAGCAAAGTACACACAAAATATTTATGTCTTTGTCTGTTGTCATCACTTGTCAGAGAAGTTTCTCTTTCATAGTAGTTATTGTTGATAATGAATCATAACTGGTCAAAGTGGTAAGAATAAGTTATTATTGAATGCTTAGCCATAAATTTAATATCTCTATTACTCACTCCAAAGTTTAGGGAATATCAATGAAAAATGAGTAGAAAGAACCACAGAACAAGAATCTGGATAGATGCCTCAGATGTTAAGAATACCAGTTGTTCTTGCTGAAAATCCAAGTACAATTCACAGAATACAAATGGCAGTCAAAAATCATTTATAACTCTAATTTGAGATGATTTGACAACCTCTTCTGATTTCTGTGGGTACCAAAACGTACATGTAGTACATTAAAATACATTTGAGCAAAGCAACAAAACACATAAAATATATAAATCTGAAAATGATTTAAAAATAAGGATGGATGAGAATAAAACTCAAAGGAAGTAAATCAGGGAAGTAGTATTAGAGGTTTCATCTGGGAATGAAATGGCTAGTGTAGTACTTAACTCATTGAAGGTGTTATAAGCTACACAAGATCCCCAAATCTGAGACCATGGAATTCAGGTTTGGAGATGGTTGGGTCCTATAAATCTTTACCACTGCTGAGGATTTGTAGGCTATTAGTGGTTAATGAGCCATGGATTTTTCATTACCTTTATAGGTAGCTCTAAAGAAACTCATTGGGGGAAAGATATATAGATATAAATATAGATATGGATATAAATAAAGATGTAGATATAGAAATAGATGGATGTATAGATTGATGGATGGATGGATGGATGGATGGATGGATGGATGGATGGATGGATGGATGGAAAGAGGGAGGGAGGAAGAGATTTGTCTATGGGAAATGTTGATGTTACTCATTCCTCCATTTACATCTAGGCTTAAAGATATGCCATCATCTTGAAGTTTCAAAATTTAGATTAAAAGACTTTGGGTCAATAAGATAAAGTTGGAAAATATTGGCTGTCTTTCAGTGAGCGTAACCACAGTTCATTCTGTCCAACACTCTTACCCTACCTAACATTAAGAGATAAGAGAGTTGAAGTTTAAATGTGAATTTATAGCAAGTTTGCCACAAAATGTGGTTCATGGGGTTTTAAATTATTTATGTATTGAAAATAATTGAAACATGATCCAACTTCTCCAGTGAGCCGGATTCTAAACATCATCTCACGAATCTAGACCTGTAACTCTGCCTGAATCATCCCTTTATGAACTCTCACCCCACCCTAGACCTAGCCCAGACCCCACATCCAGATACCCTATCTAGTGATCACTATAAAAAATTCTAAATCTCAGGGTCATGTGTTATGATTCATGTCAGACACCAATGGTAGCCAGAGACTTTTGTATATTCTGCCCAATCTTGTAATCACTTATTAAATAATCATTCAGTGGTTTAATATTACTTATAATTCCTTGGTCAAGGGCTCAGGCTTATTACTGACTAGCTCTTACATTTAAATTAACACATTTCCATTAATTTATATTTTACTACAAGGCTCATGAATTGGTGTGTCACATCTTGCTTGTCAGGTGGCAGTTATCATCTCTCTTGACTCTGCCTTCTTTCTCTCTGAATCTCTGCTTGGATTTTATGCCTAGCTATATTCTGCAATGCCATAGGTCAAAGTAGTTTTATTAATCAATTAGTACAAACAGCACATATTCATAGCATAAAGAAGAACATCCCACATCAGGTAATAGAAGTTGCTTTTGAGTTGTTGTAAGGGATTTCCAAGACTCTCATAATATATAGACTGTGTCCATTGATCTTTGCTGCTCCTCACATGTGAAAGGGGAGTCCCAATTATGGAAAAGAGTGTGTGTACTGAGCTGAAAATTTTCTTCTAGTGGACTAGTGTCCATGGTGTTATTAGGTATCATGCAAGCTTACAAATTTGGGAAGGTACCAAGAGACCAGCTGTGATTCCTATCATTCACCACAATAACCAGCACATGATGCGAACCTTAAGGGTGCAGTTGTGGCACATCTACCTATCTTGGCAGAAACTGAGAGTTCTCATTGGATTTAAAACTACCTCAATAGAGTGAAATCTCAGCGGAAAAAAAA
>JAQHUG010000173.1:83495-104913 GCA_028555095.1 Dicrostonyx torquatus | reverse complement strand
AAAAAAATCTGAATATCATTTTTTGATCATTATTGTGACCAGGGCATATTCAATATTTATGATCTGGATATTTCAACATTTCTATTATTATATGTATATAATATTATAAACAGGAAAGTAAAATTATTTAATAAAAATATGTTCTTCTCTTATTTAATTTTGCATTGAGGAGGTGACAAGATGTTTGAAGGTATTAAAGCACTTGCTTCTTAGCCTACTGCTCTGAATTCAATTGCCAGAAGAAGAAAAACAAACTCTACAAGTTGTTCTCTACGTATATGCCACGTACATACACACATACAAAAACAATAAACAACAATAAACCATATGTGTAAAATGTGAACATGTTTTTAAATTTTTGAAATATTTGTATGCATGAAAAAAACAAATCTTAGGCTCTAACAGTTGATAAGCAGTCCATAGTAAGTTGGCATATTAAAGAGCATGTGGACATGAGGGTACATGTCTTCCTCTCTATCCTATTAGGCTGCAGCTGCTGGAAATGTACCTTGTGAGGTCTACATCTTTCAACATAATTGATACTAAATAAATGTTGATAAAACACGTAACACTGTCATTTGTAACATTCTATTAGACACATTAAGGAAAAGGCATCATAAAACATTAAGTTTACATGAAATACATTTTGTAGAATTTAAAATCTCATGCACTGTGACAAAAGTTAATTATTTGTTATATTACAAAATAAAATATGCTTAAAACTGCTCTTTTAATGGATTCCTTTTAATTTTGAAATCTTGTAAAATTAAAGACCTGGTCCACATTCCTCATTTTAATACACATTAAATTCATCCTAGAAACTTTGCATTTTTAATAGGTTTTAACATGTAGAGTACTTGATCCTTAAAAGTTTAATGTATTTCTGCATAGTGCAAACATTAATAGATGTAATTGAGGATATTGGGAAGACACTGTCATGCAGCAGAGAAGAGGGAATCTGCTACCACTGGTCGTAGCAGATTTCAATCAAATCCTATCGGAAAACGATGAATGCAAATGTGCTACAGGCTCCTCACGCCACAGAATACTCCTCTCTTCATTGGGCTCACAGAAAATCCTTCAAAAGAATATTTTATAATAAGTGCTAATTACTATAGTTTGATTTGTAACAATAAATCGATCATGAAAAATGTGTCAGTTTTTAAACTACTTGTATTCAGTATTTTAATATATATTTTGCTCTTTTACATTGACATTACGTAAGAGTGAGAGACAATAACATAAAATCTCATTTAAAACTGGCATTTACCTTAAATAAATGAAACCAATAACTCTTAATTAATTTATGTATAACTAAGTTCTATTTTTATGGAAAAATGAAGGTATTTGAGTGAAAAAATTTAGATGCCAAAAGATGTTTCTGATTTAGGTTTTGCTCTAAGCATGAGGAAATGGGTAGAAGTCAACATGGAGGTTACATGACTGTGTCTTCATGCCACGCTCATCTTTGTGGGAGCATTAATACCCCAAAAGACACACAGAGCCTGTTCGGTGAAGAATCCACTCCCCCCACGGTGAAGCATGACTCAAACTTCATCTTGATTTTAGATGTCTCCAAGGGGAATTCTTCATTAAACATATGACATGAATTTGTAGTTTGAGTCTCCGAAGTTGCTAAGGAAACAGCTGTAAGGTGCATTGTTTCCTTAAGGATAAATCTGTAAGTGGGCATCTAGATTCACCCTAAATACGCTGAAGTACTTTCTCAAATACATGTATACACACACATAGAGACACACATGTAACAAATCCCATACACAATAAATTAAAGTAATATTATTATTATTTTTGTAAATCATCAATTTTAAATTTGACTGAACTAGTTTAGAGTCTAAAAAAAACATCAAGATCATTTGTGAACTCATTATTTAGACATACAGATTTTTTGAATGTATATACAAAATGTAGTACAATTTATCATTATCAAAATATAAACATATTATATTTTCTCTATACATAATATAATACCTAAAATTTAAGATATAATATGCAGACCATTAGGAGTTAACAGCTCCAGGCCAGTTCCAAGTTTCATTATATTCATACATTTTACCTTTCCTTTTCCAAAAATCAATATCTGCGAATAATAAATGAGATCCCAGAGGGTTAAGTTCCAACTTCCACTAAGCAACACTGCAATTGGTCATTGACTCAATAAAGCAGGTGAGAGTCACATTACAGAACATCTTTAGCACTCTATAATAGAAAATTAATAGCTTTCAAATGATCACCATGGTTACCCCAAAGATTACATAATAGCATGGGTTAGAACAATTTCGTAAATTCAAAAAAAAAATCACAGAAACTGAAAAATGAATAAAATTTCCAACGTTTCATTGAATTCACGTACCTTTTATGTTATCTAGCAAAAAAAAATGCTTGTGATGAAAAGCATCATATTGACTACAGTGTATTAATAATCCACAGTGCAGTGATGCCTACAGTGTCAGAATCAATATTATGACTCTCAGAACAATTGTACACAGAATCAGACACTTGTATTGATACTTAATTTCCTTAAAATTAGTATTATCCAAAAGCTTCTACACAGGACTTCACACCACCATGACACTTTTTGAATATTAGGGTAAATTCATAGAAAGTAAGTTTTTTTTGATTGTTGTCTCTATCATATGGCTTTTTTCTGTCAGGTAAGCCCAGAATGATAGCCTTACTATAGATTCTTAAACCAAACTTAACAGACATAAACAAGATAACTAAACTATACATATATTAGCTTACAGACCTGAGAACGATTGGAACCAGTGTTAATAAACACTAAGTCAAAAGCCCTTATACAGCACTCTTCTATAAGATTAAAGTACTGGAGACTCAAAAACGTAATCATTTCCTTCTAGACAGATGCACCAGAAAATGACAAACTATTAATTATCTGTTTTCTCATATTTCCATTCTAGATAAATCTGTGGATAGAAAATATGTTAAAGACAAGGTAAAAGAAACAAATGTTTCTAGGTTTTTAAGTTTTCCTGAATCCCCCCATTCCTTGAGAATTTCAATCGCAAATAAAACTCATTTAAAAACTCACCTCAATAGTATCCACAATTAAATCTGATTGTTATGTTAGGAAAATCTTCAAATATTGCTTTAGAGATAAAATATTTGAGTTAAAAGTATTCTAGTTGGTAGATATTTATTTAGTGATACCTATTTTTATATATACAACTTAAACAATTAATTTGAAACAAAAATAAATCTAAAAGTATAGGACATACTACTTAGAAATCATATATTATGAAGACTAGTGAAGACTTACCCACAGCTGCCACGATCCAGTCATTTGCTAAAATGAAGAGTGTGTGCCACGTTCCTGCAGGGCCATCTTCTCGCAGGCAACTTGTCTCTTAGTCACAAAGGAGTCTCACCGTCTAATTTAACACTGTCTGCAAAGATTAGAAATAGAAAATAGCATCTTCCTTCCTGCTTTATTATTATTTGGGTGTATTTCATTTCTAGTCCTTCTCTTAGGGGCTTTGCGCCATGGTTACAAAATGGCAGTGTTCTCTCTCCACAGAGGCAGGCTTTACATAGCAAGCGTGTGTGTGAGAGTGGGACCCAAAACACTTCCTTATCATGCGGTTATTAGCTTGTCCAATCTATGGCAATCACTTCAGTCCCAGGGGTTGGAAGACACAAGATGCAGGGGAAAAGGAAAGCCAAAGCTGAAGAAAGATCAATACCGCACTGTGAAACAAGAAGTGTAGGCTATTTACTTTTCATTGATCTGATGGTGCAGAAGAAACACCTCAAACTGGTTAAACTGAAGAAATTCATTGTGTGTGTGTGTGTGTGTGTGTGTGTGTGTGCACGTGTGTGTCCGTGCATGTGTGTGTTTAACTTCAAGGTCATAAAAGATCTTTAAAAAGAAATTACAACAAGCAGAGACTAATCACAGCGGCACTATAAAAACTATTAATCCACACTACAAATACACATGGTAACGTCATTAACTTTCAAGTTGAACGAGGCTCAAAACAGACTTGATACCACCTAGTTTATGTACGTTTTGTTTAAAAGTGGCTTTAACATTCACCTGGAGCTGCCAAAAACACACTGATACGAGAGCTTAAATAAACCTAAATTTTATTGCGTGGCTAGAGACCCAGTATTATTCTTCAATGTACGTAAAGCAAGACAAATATCCAGCATACATATTAATTAAAAAGTGTTACTATTCCAGCCACTGAACTCATATGCCTACTGTGTAAGGTAAAGGAACCACAAACTGTAAAAATTCAGCCTGGGACCGAGAAGCCACAGTGCTGAAAGCGTTTGCTGCTTCAGCAACAAGAACAGGTGTAGGACCCTGTAACCCACAGACAGACCAGTTTACCTGTAATTCCAGCCTCCAAAAGGAAAAAGTTCAGTTCCAAAGTGAATTAGTTAGTGAGATCAGCCATACAAGTTCAGGTTTGATTAAGAAATCCTGTCTCAAAGAATAAGGTAGAAACCCATTGAAGAAGACACTGGACTTTATCCTCAAATCTCAACAAATGTTTGCACACATACAAGTATATGCCCACACACTTGTGAACACACACACACACACATATATATATATGTGTATATATATATATATATATATATATATATACATATAATATATACACACATGTAAACAGAAGTTTCTTGACCCAGAAGCCAATACACAAATTACCACACAGAGGCTTATAATAATGATAATTTCTTGGTCCATAGCTCAGGCTTATCATTAACATTGTAAGTTAACCCGTATTCCTTATTTGCACTCTGCCACATGGCAGTACCTTTATTAACATGGGACATTCATCTTCTGCTCCCTCTGATTCTGGATGATGACTCCTGACTCCATTTACCTGCTACCCATCATCCTAAGTTATATCATTCCACCTGAACTTCCTGCCTGGCTACAGACCAAATGGTGTTTTATCAAGCCAATTAAAGGGACAAATCTTTAGAGTGTATAAGGGGATATTCGACAGCACAGACACACCACACAAACATGAACATAAGAAAAACAAGTAGGTAAACACGTAAATAAAATCCAGGTAATAGGCTCAAACACAGCCCTGTAGGCATGAATGGGTTGGAAAGTACATGATTTTCATGCTTCAGCAAATGTACAGTCCTCCAAAACTGAATTGATACAGAATATTTAGGCTAGAACTATTCAAATATACTAAATTAATTTTAAACTCATCAAATTTGACATTTCATGTACCATTAAACCTTATTAAATTTAGAATAAATTAATCCCATTGATACCAATGGTATAAGATAATTTATTTATTTATCCTTTCACTCATTCATGTAGGTTTTGTGGCAATCAAAGCTGTCACTCCAAGAGATTAATACAGATAACTTTTGTGTGACCTTCAGTTATATACTGATTTTGTCTGTGTGAGAATTACAGCAGTTTAACTTTACTACAGTAATTTAAAGGAAATGCATGTTTTCTGTGTGCTAAATTTCTGTGTGTGAATATCAAGTAAAATAATTAGTTTATCTATTTACAAATGTTGCTTTAATTTGATGGTAAAAATCCACATCATTTTAGAAAAAGTTGATGTGAAGAACATAGGACCAACCAACTGGAAAACTTTCCCAATGTGAAAAATTATTGATTTTCCTACTCTACGCTAACATTCATGCTCTGTTATCATCACATTTTTACTAAACTCAAAATAAAAGGCACAAATATATCAATATTATAAATATTTCTTTTCAATTATAACCAAAGGAACACTATCTCTCTATTTACTGTTTTTAAGAAGAACGAAAATTAAGACCATAAATGATTAATTGCTTTTTCTAGCATTTAACAACTTTTATTTAAAATATGGAAATAAATTTGTCTTTTCAATTCGTGCATCTAATATTTTTATCTCTTAGTCATCCTTGGATTTTATTGCAGAACTTTTCTTCAGATTTGAAGAATTTTTAGAATGTCTGTGTGATATTTGTAAATTCTATTTCCTACAAATCTTTTTTAAAAAGTTGGAACAATTAATTTTGAATTTAAAAAATAATCAACAAGCCTTGGGCCTGGAGAAATGGTTCAGGGACTAAGTGGGCGTGCCACTCTTCACAGAATGAGGTAGGTTGCTAGTACTCACGTCAGGCAGATTACAGCCTCCTCTAGCAACTGACCCAGGCGATGCAATGCTCCGACCTGTATGAACAGCTGTATCCACATGCAATGCCCACATCTGAACACAAACAGCACACGTAGATAAAAGTAATTAAAATATTTTAAGACGAATGATGGTGACACACACCTTGAATCCCAGCATTTGGGAGGAAAAGGTAAGCAGATCTCTATGGGTTCAAGTGGAGCCTTATCTACAAAACAAGTTCCAGGAGAGCCGGGGATACACAGATTAAACCTGGTACAACAGACCACCAACCAGATCACAAATCATGACACAGACACTTCCTATCACGATGAATGCTTGGCTAGTTTAGCCTCGCTAGCACTCGCTAACTCTTTAACTTCACTTGCTTTTCTTTATCTCCTTTATATCTCAGGGTTTGTTTTCTTTTCTTCTTTTACTTCTATATATCTTACTTTCACTGCTTCTCATGTCTGGCTGGCTGGTGACTGCCTGACATCCGGCTCCAAGTGTGTCTCTCTATGTCTCCCTTTTCTCTCTCCTCTTTCACTCCTATCATTCTTCTTAGCCTAGGGTTCTCTTCATATTTACTCTCCCTGAATATGCTTTCTCTGACTAGCTATTGGCCATTTAGCTCTTTATAAGACCAACAAGATCCTTAGGCAGACAAGGTAAACACATGCAGCTCATATTTGCATGATTAAACACATTTCCTTACATCATTAAACAAATGCAGTATAAACAAATGTAACACACATTTACACAGTGGAAGTAATAGTTTGATTTAAGGAAACAAAACCTCCTATTCACAAAAGATCTGATACTCACTTATGATATTGAATGAAACTAAAGATATAAAAATCATTTATGAAATTTTTATTTTTCTCCCATGATCATATCAAAAATGTCATCCAACATAATCAAGTAAGATTCATTCCAGAGATTCAGGGATGGTTCAATATGCCAAAATCTGTTAATAGAATCCACCATATAAACAAACTGAAAAAAAATCCATGATCATCTCATTAGATGCTGAAAAAATTCCTTCAACAAAATCTAGCACCCCTTCATAATAAAGGTCTTGGAAAAATCAGTGATATAAGGAACAAACCTAAACCTAAAAAGGCAACTTACAGCAAGCCAACAGCTAACCTCCTATTAAATGGAAAGGAACTCAAAGAGATTCCACTAAAACCAGAACTACAGAAGGCTGCCCATTCTCTCCATATCCATTCAATACAGTGTTGATGTTCTAGCTAGAAAATTAGGACAACAATATGAGATCAAAGGGATACAAATTGAAAAGGAAGCAGTCAAACTTTCACAATTTGAAGATGTTATGAGAGTATACATAAGTAATCCCAAACAGTCTACCAGTGAGTAATCTCCTACAGCTGATAAAACACCTTCAATAATGTGTCAGGATACAAAATTAACTCAGTAAAATCAGCAGTGTTCCTGTATACCAATGCTAAATGGGCATTGAAAGAAATCAGAGAAACACAGCCCTTTACAATAGTCAAAATTAATGTAAAATATCTTGGGGTAACTCTAACCAAATAAGTGGAAGACCTGTAGGACAAGAACCTTAAGTCTTTGAAGAAAGAAATTGAGGAAGATATCAGAAAATGGAAAGATCTCTCATATTCTTGGATAGGAAGGATCAATATAATAAAAATGGCAATCTTACCAAAGCAATCTGTAGACTCAGCACAATCCCCAACAAAATCTCAACACAATTCTTCACAGTCCTCAAAAGAATAGTATTCAACTTCATATGGAAAAAACGTGAAAACTAGAAAAATCCTGTACAATAAATGAACTTCTGGAGTATAGTGGTATATTATTTGTGTTTTAATAAGTAAAGATTACCTGAAGATCAGAGGGTGACGCAGCCATAATAGTCAGCCATACAGGCCAGGAAGTGGTAGCACATACCTTTAATCCCAGGACTCAGGAGAGGCAGATGGATCTCTCTTAGTTCAAGGCCATCCTAGGCTACACAGGATTGAAACTGTCTGAAAGGGAAACAGATTCACACAAAGGTGACCCCAGCCCTTGGGATTACACACTTATAAGTCCAACACTAAGAAGGTAGAGAGAGAGAGAGGAATAGAAGGGGCAAGAGACAGGAGTTCAGTGGAGAGTAGAGTGTGGGGTGTGGAGTCTTCAGGATGTAGAGACAGGATCTTGACCATTTTTGATCTGAGATAGAGGTAAGAGCCAGTGTCTGACTGCTTTGCTCTTCTATTATTCAAGTGGAACCCCAATATTTATCTCTGATTGTTTATAAATTGTACTACATTTGGCACCCAACATTTGGGGATAAAGTTTTTGCCTATGGCTTCAAAGCCACTGGCATAGCCACAGCTACACGTGGCTAGAGTCACTTCCCCATCAGCTAGGTTTTTCTTTTTAGTCTCCTGATGGCAAAGAAATGACACCCACGGTCATCATGGATCACTCTTCTTAGTCCCAGAGGCCTGCTCATTGTCTTTAGTGCCCAAGACACTTAAATATTCTTACTGTGCAGTAAGAATAAATTTGAACATTTTGACAATTTAACATTTTAGTGGTAATTTCTTGCTCAAACTTGACATATCCTTTTGAGAAACTCATCTTGTCATGCCTGCCACTTTGCCATATCTATCATTTTGCCATTTTAATTTTAATATGGTGAACAATAGGTGATAAGTGTTGATTAGGGATGAACCTGGGATGTTTTTGTTACAATTTGCTTCTGTTCATACATAAACGTGCAATCTACCTTGGTCATTATGAAAGAAATATGCTGCCATTTTAGAATTGACTATCTTTTACAATGTGTTGCCTTAATAACATAAGATCAACTGGAAGTAAAATGATCTTCATTTTCAAAATAAATACATATTAAAATTATGAAACATACGTATTAAGCAATTCTTAGTTCTCCGTAATGAGACAGACTTTCCAATTAAACTAAAAAATCATAATTAGGACCATTCTGAGATAACAATTTCAACATTTATGAATGCTAAAGTTTCTTCTTATACCATAATTTTAAAATTTATCAGAAATTCTTTACAATCTTTGCATATTTATCAATAAGATATGATATAAATACAAAGTATTTATATTTTTACTTATCATAATTTTAAGTGGATCAATAAAATCAACTTTTCCTGCTATAATCTTCTGACTCATGATTTTTTTTTATTCTTAAAAGAAAAATTTACATTTACTCCCCTTGTTCCCACCGCCCTCCCCCTGCTTCCTTAAGATGGGGCAGGATACCCTGCCCTGTGGGAAGCCCAAGGCCCTCCCCCTCCATCTCGGTCTAAGAAGGTGTGCATCCATATAGAATAAGTTCCCAAAAAGCCAATACATGCAGAAGAGATAGGTCCCAGTGTCTTTATCATTGGCTTCTCAGTCAGTCCCCATTGGCAGTCACATTCAGAGAGTCCGGTTAGGTCATATGCTGATTCAGTCCTGGTCCAGATGGATTTGATGAGCTCCCAATAGATCAAGGGCACTGTCTCAGTTGGGGGGCCAGTCCCTCAGGGTCCTGACTTCCTTGCTCATCTTCTCCCTCCTCCTGCTAAAGCCAGAGACCCACATTCACATCAGACCAAGGAACTGAGCTGACTCATGATTTTATTTAATCACTATCACTTACGGAGGCCAGGTTTATGTAATATCTTTACTAGTAACTAAGTCTATAACAGCAATCGTTGCTGAGAACACCTCCAGGAGAAACCTGACTTATCCTTGCATATAAATTACTTTTACATTTCTGTCACCAAATATCTGACAGGAATTAAAGGAGGGACAATCTTAACCAATGCACTTGGGAGTACTGTCCACATAGAGGAGAAAGAATAGCTGTAGGATTTTGAAATGTTTGGTCACACATTATGCCCACAATCAAGAAGCAAAGGGAAGATAGGCATTGGGTTACTAAAGCTCAACATGTGCCCCTCCTTAACCATGCTTCCTCTTCCAACAAACTTCCACCTTCTAAAAGATCACAGCCTATCAAAACAGCACCGTTAGATGTTTAGGGAGTGTTTTAAAACATGAGCTGAATGCAGATATTTCTCACTAACAGTACAAACGGTGTGACATTTTTGCTTTCCAAAAAATTGAGCTGGACTGTAAAATCCAGAGGCCTACTACTATTTTCCTATTTTTTTAAATAGAGAGCATTCCATTATAAAAAAAGGAAGAAAGAAAGACAGAAAGGAAGGAAGGAAGGAAGGAAGGAAGGAAGTAAGGAAGGAAGGAAAAAAGAAAGAGCCAAAGAGTATGAGTCAGGAAGCAAGGATAGAATAAGAAGTGCCAGACTGTAAAGCTTCATTTTGGCCTCCATAACTCTCTTACTCCAATTTTATGTAACAATTTTCTCTGAATGTAAATGTTCCATTCTAGAATGAGGCTCCTTATGACATGGGAAATCTACAACATTTACAAGAGACAATAAGACTATCAGTACATTGCTAAAGCTTACAAAATTTACAAGACAGCTTTCCAAGCTCATATAAGCAGAATGCTTCTGGGAGATGAAATCTCTGACTTGTTAATCTGCCTTCAAGTCGTGCGGGGACAATGGAGATATATTTTTGTCAGTTGTCACCCATGCTGGAGTAGACTGTTGAGTGATGTAGTTGCCTTTGAGTTGTCCATGCTCCTGTAAGTAATCAGAATAAACAAATATCCCTAGAATCAAAAAACCTGGTACCTCTGAGTGGAATCAAATGGTAAGGAAGAAAATATATGATGGAGATAATGGATATTCATCTTTTATGACTTATAGCAGAAAAGGTAGGGAATATGTGATTCAGCATGCAGAAGGAACACTTCGTAGTGATCCAATACAAGACAAAACTATGATATTTAGGGAAGACTCAGTTTCCAAATTTCTTTTTCTTTTTACCTTTAAAATATATAGACCATGTTTAATTTTTGAAAGTGAACACACATATAATTTATCAGAATGAGATATTCCCACATTGTACCCTTGATAATATTTGTTAATTCATTAAATGGAAAAAGCTCCAACACCGCAGTAGCTACTATTTTGTAGCTAATTGTTTTTAAGGAATGTCCTCTGTTTATCTGCGTATTCCAAAATCGTTTCTTCCACACAGAGGCCCTTCTGCTTCCACACTGCATTCATGTACTTCTAAGCTGGGTTCTAAGAATCTGTCTTCTTCCCAAAGTGAAGATACTCCTCCTCAGTGGTTGGCACCCAGAAGGGGTCACAATGAATGACCTCTCAGTGGCTGAATACCACTAGCCAGTCCACTGGTCCTCTTTCTGATGTCACCAGCAAAGCTGAAGCTTTCTACCTTGATGAACACGTCCCTCTCTTCCTTCACTTGTTCCTGAAGGAGTCGACCTTCTTGCTTTGACAGCAACATCACTGGTTGCCATGATGTAAATTGTGTACATAGTTGTCATCAGGCATTGAGACCTCACTTGAGCATAGGGACATGCTTCTTGCATGGTGGCAATCAGCTTCCCTGAGACAGGTCCATTGCAATCAATGTCTTGAGAATCTCCGTTTGCAGAAGAGTCTTCAAAGGACTGAGAGTAGCCACTTTGTTGCTCTTGGTTTTTGTCTCTACTGTGATAGGTTTTACCTCCCTCCTCTCCCTCTTCTGCCAGATCACATTGTTTTTGTTTCTGTTTATCACTTGTTCTTTGTTCTGCACCTTAATTTACTTTCTATTTTTCTAGAACAAAACAGACATCCATAAGGGGTCATCACATATGGGGCCAGAGAGGGGTGCTAGCTGGAAGTCACTCAGAATAACATTGCCAAAGTCTAGGAATCTACCCATTTCTTTCAGCTCTCTGCCAGCTAGGCCCGACTATACTGAGTTAGAAATCTTCACTTCTCCTGACAAATATGGGCCCACTTTTTCTTGGGCCAAATGACTAGATTTGGTCAATAGTTTCCCTCCATTTCCTCCCTATTGGGTATTGCTCTAGTTTTCTTTTGATTTCCTAAATTTTCTCTTGGTTCTTCTGATGAATCCCCTGGTATTTCTGCCCTCATTCAAAGAGGATGTCAAAAGTTCCATGAACCATATCAAGCCAGTGTTTTCTTCTAGACTCTGAGTTACCTTTTCTGGAAGCAGTAAGGCCTGAACCCTGAGAGTGGCTAGTTTATTGGGGTCCTCATTATGGTGATGAGCCTGTCGCAGTCAACGTGGAAGCCCTCTGCAATTTTGCCTTCCTCTTCTTTTGTTTGGTGCATGACAGGTGTCTGCCTATTTCTTCATTGACAATGTCAACTTTGGGAGGTTTTGTGAATGTTTCTCTGAATGGAATGGTTCGGACACACTGACGTGAATCTTCGCAAACCTTTCTAAGTCATCCAAGGTGCCAAATATGGAACCTCCCCACTGTGACCAAAACATGCTCTCCTGGTTCAAAACTAAAATCTGAACACCGGGATCAGCTTGGTTTAACAGCTTCATTCCTTTCACATGCTGAGTATTTCGTTTGGGTGTTTTGGATCAACAGCAACTCTCACACTAGGGGTGGAATAAATGGAGGGCAGGATGGCAGGTTGCACAAAGCTACAGATTTTAGAAGAAAGTACTGGAGGCCTCCAATTCCAAGAACACTTCCTGGGGGCATGTCCTCCAGATCTTCCAGCTCCCTTCCCATCAGGAGATTCAGGCTCTCCATAGTACAACATGCCATGTGGGAGACTAGAAGCAGATCTTCTAGCTGAGAAGCCTAGCGAAACTCATTGTAAAAACTCAACAGGGTAGCCGGGTGGTGGTGGCGCACGTCTTTAATCCCAGCACTCGGGAGGCAGAGGCAGGCGGATCTCTGTGAGTTTGAGACCAGCCTGGTCTACAAGAGCTAGCTCCAGGACAGGCTCCAAAGCTACAGAGAAACCCTGTTTCGAAAAAAAAGAAAGAAAGAAAAACTCAACAGGACTGTATTTGGCCCAAGACAAAAAAACATTTGTCCTCTTTGAGCTATGTCACTGTATACATGAGCAACTGCAAACAAGGCCTCTTGGCTGCTTTCTTCCTTGGAAGCAGATTGAGGGTTAACACTTGCCACATCTGGCTCATCACCCACCTCTTGGATCATCTTCCTGGGGACATGGTTCAGATCACTTCCATCCCAGGAGAGGGGGAATGCTGGATTGCCTGTCCCTGTTCTCCTGTTATCTGCATGTTTTTGTCATGCGTGTTCACATTTTTGGGCCATTTTTGTCTTGAGTGAGAGTCCTCAGCTCAATATAATACATCATACAAACTACAAATATTTTCCAGGATTAACTACAAATAAAGATTTCTTTCCTTGGGCCTGATCAACTATCATCATATTCTTAGCCTTTATATTTATATAATAATCTCCCCACAGGGTCTTCTAAAGAACTTCCTTCTTGATGCCAATTTTTCAACGATAGATTCTGGCAAAGGGCTCAATTTCAAAACAGCAGCCATCTATTGTACTGATGCATATTGTCCTGCTCAGAGGGGAAGTGCAGTTGAGAGTCAGCGTCCTCCAAGCCAGTGCATCAGTCATGCACTTCATCTCCTTGTTCAGAATGTGTCTTCATTTGGGAATCTTAGTTACCTGTGGTTTTGTGTGTGGGACTGAAGACTCCTCCCACATTATAATGGAATGTGTTTGTGTTTGTGTGTGTGTGTTAATGTGTCTCTGTGTAACAACAATTAATTTTAAAGAGCCAATAAAGTGAGAGGAACTTATATGTGGGAGAATAAGAATATAGGAAAGAGGGAAGGAAATGGTGTTATTCTATTATAATGTAGAAAATAGAAGAAACATGTTTTAAAGTATACTTTTATTCCTGAAGTAAGGACAGGAACAATTTAAGAAAGAGCTGCCAGGGAACCACGGAGCCTGCATGGATATGCTGCGGTTGTTAGGTTGAGGGTTTTATAGGACTCCTATTATTGGGAATGGAGGTGACTCTGACTCCTTTTCCTCTTTTGGGATACTTTTCTTCTCCAGGCTTGCCTCCTGGAGCCTTGATGTGAGGTTTTGTGTCTAGCCTTAGAGCATCTTGGATCATGTTCACTTGATATCCCTGGGAGAACTGCTCTTGTCTGAAGGGAAATGGAGGAGCAGTCTATCTGAGGAAGAGGGGAGGTAGGGACACTGAGAGGTGTGGTAGGAGGGGAGCCTGCAATTGGGATGTATTGTACAAGATCAAATAAATTAAAAAGAAGAAAAACTGCATGCCACAAAAGGTACATTTTCTTCACCTTCGACTTAAGGGACAGACAAGATGGGAAATAGAGAAAAATCCCCTAGGAAGAAACAAAGACAACAGTGAACAGCAGACAAGGAAGCCACTAAAAGTTGAATATGTTGTTTGGAAGATGTCAGGTCTCTGCATCTGGCTTGCATGCTTGCCCTGCCGGACACAGGAAAGATGTTTTGCATGGGTTGTAAAAATCACCAGTGTTTTCAGAAATGTGGGCACTTAGAAAATATAACAAAAAAGTTATGAATTTGTATACTTATTTTTCAAAGAATAGGGATAAAATAGAAAGATATTCTAAGACCTAGGTACTTAGGCAGCAGAGGAGAGGGTGCCTGACCTGGCCTTGTCACATAGGTACATTGATGAATATCTTGATCATCACCATAGAAATTTCACCTGATGGATGGAGATAGAGTCAGAGACCCACATCCACATCAGAACAAAGGACTGAGCTCCCAAGGTCCAGTGGAAGAGCAGAAGGAGGGAGAAGATGAGCAAGGAAGTCAGGACCGCGAGGGACTGGCCCATCAACTGAGACATGGTGCCTGATGTATTGGGAACTCATCAAATCCAGCTGGACCAGGGCTGAATGAGCATATTACCAAATCAGAATCTCTGAATGCGGCTGCCAATGGGGACTGACTGAGAAACCAATGATAATGGCACAGGGACCTATCTCTTCTGCATGTATTGGGTTTTTTTTTTTTTTTGAGAACCTAGTCTATATGGATGCACACCTTCTTAGGCCGGGATGGAGGGGGGAGGGTCTTGGGCTTCCCACAGGGCAGGGTATCCTTCCCCATCTTAAGGAAGCAGGGGGAGGGTGCGGTAGTGGGGGTGCGGTAGGGCCGGGGTCTAGAGGAGGAAGTGTAAATCTCTCTTTTAACAATAATAGTAATAAAAAAAAACCACTAAACTTATCTAAAAGAGATACCATAGGAAGATTTAACTTGAGCTAAGTAAAACCAAAGAAAAGACTCTGGAATACTGGCCCCTTGTTACTGTGTGTTCAAAAAATGTGATCAGAATAAAAAATAGTTGTTCCCTGGTTCCTTCTTCTAGACTTGTTAGAAACTCTTGGTTTGATATAAGGGGAATTTTTATACTTCATCATAAAGCTTGTTTTCTGAGTTACAGGAAAAACACTTGGGTTCTAATTACAGAAAAAAAAAGCCATTTGAGGTGATATGGAAATTTTAAGGAAGAATAAATAAAAACTAAAACTGCTAATTTGAATCAATGATTTACATCTTCAGGGTATTTTTGGTATTACCACTGCAAAAGTTAAAAGATGACAGGAAATGGTTGCTGTCACTGTCCTCTCCTCAGGGTCTTTCATGAAGCACAGACACCAAAATCGTGCTCCAGAGTTGGAGAAGCTTCATATTTGTCTCTCATTTGTTATTCCAAATTTCAGCTCTCAAGTAACCGCTCTGACTAAAGCTCCTTTAGGTTGCTGTTCCCTTCTCTAAGCCTTCCCAAGATTCACATTAGCTAGTTTGAGACACAAAGAATATTCTGTTAAAAAAAAAAGTAGGATTAAGAAATTACATTTAAAATAATACATCTCATTTCCATGTGCAAAGGTTTGGTTCTTGCTTTTTATTTTGGAATGGTCAAATTCTGATTTTAAAATCTTTATTTAATTTATTCTAATGTGTTCCATCTTTAAAATCGCATGGCTTGCACAAGAGATAAATCTAAATAGAAATTGTAGGCACTGTCTTTGCTCATCTCTGTTCTTTCCCTTAAATTAAAAAATAAGAACTAATTTTGTGTCTTCTGGCTCTAACTTAGCATTTGGCAAATTATATTCCTTTGTTCTTAAATAATAATTCTCTGAATTCAAAAATATTATCTCTGCCATCTCACTTTGTCTTAGCTCTTGATCACATCTTTGTTCAGCCATCTTGTTCATCATGTGTAATAACAACCGCAAGAAAAGAAAAAAAAATCAATTCAAAAGAAAGCAGATTATAAAACAATCTAGGATAGAGTGAAACAATGCTTATAGAGTTCAATATATGTTAGGAAAGTAGAGATGCTATTCCAGGAATCTAAGTCGAAATAGAAAAATATTTAATAGAAGAAAACAAAGAATAAAAAATGAAGTATATGAAATCAACCTAGTAAAAAGAATATAAGATAAAAGAATTATGTTAATAAAATCTTACCTAGAAACAGACATGTTGGTAAAGATATAAACATATTTTATAACAACAAAATGAGAAATGTGAGAAAAATAATGAGTTAGAAGTCATTAAAATTTTGACTTGTCTTCACGACACAATGAAAAGATAAGAAAATCATTTACTGTCAGAAAATATTTATAGAAACCAACTGAAAAAAGACAGTCTATGTCATATATAAATAATCTTTACCTCATAAGGAATTATCAACATAATTTTAAATTTTGTTCAAAGTTTAAGGACACTTAGACAAAAAAGAAATGACAATAAAAAATAAGTATAAAATGTGTTCAACCATAACCAGGTAATTGAAAATTGAAGTAAAATATAACATCACCGCATACCTGGTAAAATATAACATCACCGCATACCTGGTAAAATATAACATCACCGCATACCTGATAAAATATAACATCACCGCACACCTGGTAAAATGGCTAAAACTTGAGATGCAAAAATTGGCAAGACCAAATATCAAGAACATCAGGGCTTCCATTATGGTGGGAATACAATGTATTATAAACACCAGGGAAAACAGTTTAGTAGTTTCTTTTCTGGAAACAATGGAGTTCATCCTTGTTCTATCCAACAACTGTCCCCTTAACATTACCTCAAATCTAACTTTGTGATATGAAAACACAGATTGCCTGAAAAAGATAATTTCTAATCTAAAATCCTGAGTTCAAACACAGAACAAACCTCCTTCACACACATGGCTTACATTGACTAGAGAGGCTTGCTAGGTTTCCCCTTTACCCTCAGATGTTTCTAATTTTATTTGCATATTCCTATCCTGATGTCATAACACCATTAACATCAGTTGGAAGGGCAGTAGTTATACGACATATTTAGCAAAACTGTCAATCAAATTTTTATCAAAATTCAGTAAACAACAGGTTTTGTTATGTATCAAACTCCAAGTTGAGGCCTGCAGTTGTAAGAAAGGAGATTGATTTAAGGCCAAACTATACTTAAAACCTTACTGTAAGGATTTGCTCTTAGCTTTCTTCTCCTTATTTTATGTTTCAGAGAGTGGCAGCCACTCTGCATTCTGTATGCCCTGTTCAGGTCTATAGAGGAACAAATTGAATTGATCAAAGACAATTGTAAAGAGATAGCTCATTCCAGATAATTTCAGATGAAAATTTATGTATTTTACTTCTGGGCATTAGGGGGTGTTGATCAGATATCATTGATTTCCGACCAAATGACAGCAAAGATTCCCAAATTTTTATGCTCATTTAAGCCCACAGGTATTTTAAGTAATAGTTTAATCTAGGAATTGTAATTCAAGGTTTTTTTTTTTAATAAGAGCTAAAGAAATGATTGTAAGGTCTAAGAATGATCCTGAGACTACTGCTCAATTGATCCACCTCTGCACTTGCACAATTACTCTGGAGATGTATTGTAATATAATAACTATCATAGCTTCAACCAGTGTAAATTATTCTGCATATTCAGGAAATGGGGTGCTTAATGGCCATAATTTAAGAATCAATCAGTTCCAAAAATCTTCTGCTTTTGCCACCAATTCATGGTGCTTCCCCACCTCAGAGGCAGGAGTGGAGGCACGGGATCCCTGCTGCTGAGCAAGCTCACATTTCAGGATTATTGTAGATTTGTAGATTATTATTTTCTCTATGGATGGATTTCTAAACACTTAAATGTGCATAAACACCCATAATATATATTAATATATATACTTATATACATACATTTTTTCAGTCTAAAAAGGATTGTGTGTTTGTGTGTGTGTGATATGTTATCTAAAGATTCTCATGCATATTTTCAGTTAATTTTCAGATTAGTCTGGTGTGAAGACTTTCATCTGTTTATTTTTCATGTGGTCTTTTCAGTAAAATGCCAGTTTAGTTTATATTTTGATATAGAAGTTGATCTTCTGTCAGGCAGGAAATTTTAAGCATCACTCCCCCTTTATCCTCTGAGTTCACTCATCTCTGTAAAAAGTTTTATTTTGTTTGTTTTTTGTTTTGTTTTGTTTTTCTGTATGAGCTTAGCCTGCTCTTGTTCTTGAGACGGTCAATGTTGGTTTTTCCAGGCTCCTTCCCTGGAAAGACTGTAAGAATATGTTTTCCTTACAGTCTTGATTTTTCAGAGGAGAAAACTCTATCATGGTCAACTGCTGCTGCACTGTGAGCTCTGCCAGTCCACCTCACTTTGGCTGCTGCGAGCATTCTCTTTAAATGCACAGAGATTTTTGTATTGTTTTGGGAAAAGCCATCATTTCTACAGGTTTTTTATGTTTAATTTTGTTAGATTACGACTTTATAGAGTACTTTGAGGCATGAACATTCATCATTATCTTTGATTTTTTATCAACATATTTAACAATTATTTAGAATTTCTGATGCAGAGGAGTAGTAGCTGCCCAGTTTAATGAGTGGAAACTCAGGATGGAAAGTTTTTCATGTACTTCCTGTAGGAGCCACAATAATAGGGACTAAAGATGGGAATTGATATAAGTAAGGAAAAACAATGAAAAATGCATTATGTATATTGAGAGCTAGGCAAGGGATACTGGTCAGTTCTTCAAATACAGGCCGAGCAAATTCCCTCAGACACTGTGCAGTGCCATGGCAAAGTGTGGAAAACCTTTAAACACCACAAAGATTTGGTTGCTTTTTAGAAACAAAAAAGAAAAGATGAAAGGAATGAAGGAAAGAAGGAAGGAATGAAAGGCTAGGGAAGGGAGGAAGCGAGAGTAGAAAGGGGAACCATTTCTGAACATTACTTGCTGATAGAAAATTAAGACAGTTTCAAACCCATTGGAGTTTCATTTTGAAAATGACAACTTGTGTAAGATAGGATCATTATCACTGACCCACTGAAGTGTGTATGGTGATTCAGCAATAATCGTAAATGAAGAAAAGGCAGTGCCCCTTGATGGATTCTGCCCGATAACTCAGGAAACATTATTGTTTAAAATATACATAATGATCTGCATTCTGGACCAAAATAACCTCCCAAGAAGGATAGAACATATGGAAAAATTCCAAACACAGTGCACAGCTCCATCTCCCACAAGCATTGGCTTCTCTCCCTCTTGTACCTAAGTAGAACTATGCTAATCCAAAATTATATTCAGCAGCAGGGAACTGAGTAGGCGAGAGGCAGCACAGGGAAGGGGAGAAGAAATTAGATAGTATACTGCCTCTTATGTACAAAGAATTCTAACAGTCAGTGAATGCTGGAATGGGAGCGGCTTAGCCTTGAAGCAGCAGATGATCCGAGTTTAGTTTATAGAACTACTCGACGAATTGCAAATCAAGCTTACATTTGTGCTCCGGGCTGAGATTTAAGAGGATCACCTACCACCTACCACTCGAATAAATAGTAACTGGAGCTAAGAGACACAGCATCCGCCCTGAGGCCAGACATTCTGCCCATTCAAGGCAAATAAAATGCATCTATGAATTACTGCCGCAATATAAGAAAAAGGAAATTATGCCTAATAGTCATGGGAAAATATATCCTTGAAAATAACCTTCATAGGAAAAATAGACTTTTTTTTTTTCAAGCAAGTAGCAGCTTGTTGTCCTCAAAATAATTCAAGAGGAAATGAGTTATATGAAACAGAAGCAAGAAGCCTTAAGGAAAAAAACTGAGTTAAGATGTAAGGGGTGCTGGGGGCTGGCAACATAAGACTGTCATAATAAAAATCTACATTGGATGTAATCCCAATTGGATTTGATTACAGAAAATCAAGTTAGTAGTATGAAGGATATGCTTTAAAAACATACCCAGAATACAGAGAAAAACAGATTATTAAGAGCTAAGGAGGGAAAAGTAAGAAAAGATAAAGATCAGAAATCCAGTCTAATTATGAAGCACTGTTAATTTCCTAATGTCAAAATAGGCTTCACCATGTGCAATGATTTAGATGTTATTTCTTGCACTAAAGAATAAAAAGTAAAGAATAACGAACCAACTCACACAAACACATAAAATAACTGAATTTGTATAACAAGCTTGCGATATTAAGAGGGAATTTTTTGAGAACGCACAACGCATCTACCAAGACATTCCTGTCCTGATCTCTGGACCAAAAAATAAAAACGCTATTGCTCAGATAGATAAAAATATATGAGTAGAGTAGAACATTTTCTCAGGTTATTTGGATGGATTTTAAATAAATCACCATTCTCCTTTAAAAAAGGAAACTGTGTTGGTTGACATAGAAAAGGCAGTCTGACTAGGACATCAGAGAATGCAGGGATGCATCTGCTAGCCCAGGTGTGCCAGGAGTCACCACTGGGAAGCTGCTGTCAGATCACAAGTTAATTTTAGCCTAGTTTGACTTATTTCGGTCTTCTGTATCCAGAATCATATTAGAAATACATTGTCTTAAGGGAAAAACTGGGAAACAGATACCTCTTATGTAAAAAAAAATCTTTAATAACCTTAAAAATATATTACTCAGGAGATAAGTACACATCTGAAAGTCTCTAGGAAACAAACAGAATAAACTTGAACAAGTAAATGTGCAAAACTGATTTAAGTGACTAAGGGAACAATCAAAAGGAGCCCATCAGTATTTGCACACTTCTGATCACTAGCGTGTTAGATAAGAATGTACATGAAGATATAGTATATGACTTATGAATTAAAAAGTCAAATCGTACAAGCCCTATCTGTATGACAAGATGATTTTTACAGTGTCTGTATGAAACGTGAGACATATGTAAAGGACAAAAGCAAAATTAAGAGAAATTTAGTTTGAAACCAGAAAAATCATTGTTTTTGGATGAACATATCAACATCTGTGTGTGTGCTGTCTGTGGATGCAGGTAAGAGTGCAGCCCAGAAGACAGTCGGTCTTGCTGTATAGCACT
>JAQHUG010000173.1:44078-72269 GCA_028555095.1 Dicrostonyx torquatus | reverse complement strand
TCTTCAGAGGAAGACCACACATCCAAGAATGTCTGGGCAGCACAGAATTTGTTGGAAGGATTCAAATAAGAATGGCACACATTTGAGTAACAAAGGGAATGGTTTGGAGAAGAGTTGGGGGTGGGGACTCTATATGATCAAAACACGTTGCATGACAGACCCTAAAAAAAAATGCTACAACAAATACTTGTACTTTTATATATTAAAAAAAAAAAACATGTTTTGCTTCAAATTGTACTGCTGTAAAGGATTCGATTATTATTATTAACTTCTATGAAGAGAATTAATATTTTCTTAAAGTTTTACTTCCTATCACATCAAAGGATTTGAATCACTCAAGCTAATTTCAAGTACTTTTTTAAATCACAACTTTATAAAGTATGTGGAGCTAGAACATATTTTCTTAAAACAAAAAAAATTCCAAACCTTGCAAGTTTCAAGCATCAATATTTGAATATCCACATGCATTGGCCCCATTTTGTTAAAGCTGAGAGTACTGGAAATCCTTTCGGCTGGCTCACAGTATGAATCCATCCATACAGACACATGATTTAATACAAAGCTTAGTGTTAGATTTAAAATCAGATGACTATCACGTAGGTGGCATCATGTGTACACACAATCAGGGTGCCCTATTTCCCTAGGCATTAATTTGGCTTCTTAGGAGGAGTAAACTCATCTTTTTATCTTAAAAAGAAAACCCCACCAATTATCCTTTTATTTTATTTTCATAATAACAAATATTGCCTCGTGCAAGATTCTCCATTAGTGTTTTATATTTAGGTGCTGACATCCTGCTTAATCTTTCAAAATTATTTTACTTCAGCGATTAATCTAGTTTAAATATCATAAAATCTAATTGTGCCTAAAAATCACACTTGTTTATTAAAGGATATCTTTTGCCACTGTCATTTATAAGCTGTAAAATTATGCACAAATAATGGAAACAACATTTCTTCTGTTTGATAGACTATCTTGGGTGTCTATTAATGCCTGCAATTAATTCAAATTCATGCAATGAAACACCTAAAATAAATATAAGATATAATATGAAAATGTGTGTCTGGATAAATTATACTGATGGATATTCACCATATAGTCCTTGACTTTCAACAATTTTTCAAATATTAAGAAGGCAGGCTGTTTTGGGAGCAGAAGTTTATCTCAGTTCTAAAATGCTTGGCTATCATGCACAAGATCTTGGCTTCAAAGCTCATGGCAAAAAAAAAAAAAAAGACAGAAAGAAGGAAAAATGAGAAGAGGAGGTTGATCTTTTTGTTCTTGCTACATTCAACCTTTTTTATTTTAAACACAAATGTTTATTTTTAAATTAGCTCACAGAGTAACGGTTGTCCAAATTTTCCTATCCTTCCCTCACCTCCTATCCAGGTACCTGTTCCACTCTCTGCTTACATTTCAAACCACAGCTATTCCTAGGCTCTCTTTAATATCACATTGATATCAGTCTTAATTCCTAAACCTAGTCATTCCAGATGCTGAAATCTGCACACCAAAAAATACTCTATTCAAGGGTAGCAAGAGAAGTCAACAGGTGAAGGCACTTAATGCAAAGCCCAATGACTTGGGTTCAATCCCAAGGTCCCAAGTGGCAGAAGAAGACATGATCGACCTGAAAAGGCTGTTCTTCCTAAAACGTTCTTCAAGATTTTCATAGCAAAGAAAATATGTCCAACTTAAACGAGACTTGGAAAGTAGTCAATTAAATCTTTCCTTTTTAATGGGAAGGTGGGAAATGAAGACGGGAAAGTGAATATTTAAAACCTGGCTCTAGGGACAACACCCTGACGTTAATTGATTTGTAATTCTCAAAACTGGTACCCAAAACCTGACTGATAAAAACTTTATCTATTCTGAAAACAAGTACCAGGTCCACCATAAAGTTTGAACCTACACCTCTGGCAAAGTCACATCCAGGGAAACTTAAGCTCCCTCTCCTCAAAGTCCACTCATTTGCTTGGACCAGGCCTTGCCTATCACTATAATGACAAATTGCTTTCCAATTTGCCCAGCAATGGAAGGAGATGGGTAAGTATTCTAACTTTTTCTTTAGACAAACTGCGTGTGGAAGTGGGGCTCTTCCTGTCATGCTTCACCACTACATACATAATCCTTAAGGGAGATTAGAGTTCTTTGGGAAGTGCTCTGCTATCAACAGAGAGCAGAATGTGCTGAGAGAAACACCAAGAATATATTTAATTTTTCATCGGATTCAGAGAGAAAATGTTCTATTCTTCATTTAATCAATGAAGAGCTGAAAATACTCCAGACCTACTATTCCTTCTTGTGTCTAAACACAATTCATAAGTCTTCATTCATTAGACTAATGTGTTTATAAGGCAGTTGAAATGTCAAACCTCTGCTGGATTTAGTATAAACTTAAATTCCATTACCTGGCAGGCATTAATTGCTTATGGAGCATAGGGATTCTTCCCAAGGGTCTTATATGTTTCCTTTTGTCATTTTGCTAGCTATTCTGTCTAGACGAACTTAAAGCCCTTAATCTACCATTGGGATCAATAAACTGTACAATAATTCAGTCCTAATAATTAGCTTTCACTTAAACACAAATGGTCATTTCACTGTGAACTGCAGTACAAAATGATAATGAAATAATTAAAAAGACAGATGAAAGAGTGACTTAATAGGAAAGAGGCCTTACTGTTCAATTAGAGGCATTACCATTCAACCTTTTTATTACTGCCACAACCTTTCAGATTTTTTTTAAAAAAATAATACTTCAAGCCTGCTCATTTAACCCATGACTGTACCACTGTGATATGTGTGGTAAATGCTGGCTTGATGCTGCAAGCTCCTGGACCACTTGTAACCTTGAAATTATTAAATAGGAAAGGTATGATGGGAAGATATATAGATGTATAGATTATATCACAGTACAAATTTCTCACATAAGTAATTCTGTGAGATTTCCCAATTCTTTATAAGGAAGGATTAACTCCATGTGGTTTTTTGTAAATAGCCTCACCACTGTGTGAAACACTTTTGAGATCTATGTTTTGAAACAAACTGTAAAGCTTTCTCATTTTTTCCTCCAGAGAATTTCATAAGAAAATCTCCAGTACTAAAATTCATCAAATTTTCTAACTTGGCAATTTAGTTATAAGTCCAAAAAACATACAATTTCATGAAGCTTTCTAATACACTCTCACAGATTTGAGTTGATGAATACGTTTGAATCTTTATGATCAAAGTAAAAGTCTAATAGAAAATCTTTGCTTTTTCTCTGATGAATTAGACATTGCTTTTAAGTCTGACTTTTCTCCTTGCATGGTTATACAAATATTATAATTTAGCTTTGCCAAGGGATGGGAATATACATAGTTAATGTCTGCAAAATTTCAGCTAATCTTGATGTTGGAAGAAGAGATAGGATCATTTCCCTGTCTTCCAAGTCTCCCTAGCAATCACCACCTCATTATATCTGATTAATCATGGGTTGATAAACCATATTAAAGATGGACACCCATGTTAGACATACCTGTGTTTTTTTAAATAATAATGAAACTTTCATTCAGGACAAAATTAAATAGTAATTAGTAAGTGGAGAGATAGATCAGTAGATACCATTCTTTTTGCCTTAGAGACAAAAGTACCTCAGTTTGCCTGAACCTACAGAACACAATATATATTAGGGATCATATGTAATCCTAGTGTACCTGTGGCAAGAGTGGAGGCAGAAATGCGACAGGATCCAAAAATTCATGTGTCAGCTAAAAGGGTGTACACATCTGTGAACAGGTAATGTCCCTCAACCAAGGTGAAAATGAGGACTGACGACCAAGATTGTCCTTTGACCACCACATGTCCACACTGGGGCACATGCACACCTACCTACACTTATATGTAAACATTCAAACACACACATGAACACATATATATTATAACTCAGCTTATTCACGTACAAAAACATGATTCCGATTATGAATCTATTTTTAAAAGAATAAAATGCAGCAATAGAAGATTATAGCACCTACTTAAGTGGAACAATGGACTTAATCACTCTTGATGGAGAAACAAAGAGAAAAAAAATGTTCAGAATTCCAAAGAATGCATATAATATCTCTTATCCCTTTTGTTCCTGGTATGATTCTGCTATCTCTCAGTTACTAAAACATCAATTTATATAAAAGAACCTTAAAATATTTCCTAGCACCTCAAGTTTGATTCAGAATTACCCATTGTTCTAAGCCAATAAGAATGGTATAGGTGTTCATAAATAGTGTTTCACACAGTTATTATATAATCTTTCCATATTCAGAGTTTTTTACATAATATGTGGCATGTAGAAAAATGTAGAGCTCAATAAAAATCAATTTTAAAAAAAGTGTATAGGAGATAACTCATATAACAGTACAGAATCTGTAAGCAAGACTGCAAGGTTTTGCTCAGTTTTTGGTCTTTATTTGTGTGTGTGTGTGTGCGTCAGTGTGTGTGTTTCTGTGTGTGTCTATGTCTGTGTGTGTGTTTAACATGCCATGCATACAAATGTTCATGTTTAAGTGTATGAGTGTGTGTTGGTGCACGTGTTTTCATGTACACGCAGAAATGTGCATGTGTGAATATCAGAAGTCAGTCTCATCTGTCCTTCTGAGAAAGCTTTCCATCTGCAGCCTTACAAAGCTTCCTCAATAGACTGATTGGCCAGTGAGCCCTAGGAACATGCCAGTTTCTATCTTCCTAGTGCTGGGATTCAAACACGTCTCAAAATGTTAGAGTCAAACTTGTTTCATTGCATTTCTGGCTAGGCTGTCTTGCTCATTTCTGCTTTTCTTTTCGAAGTGAAGATTTCTGTGTCACACAGGAGACCTCTTCATTCTAGCCTCGGCAGGTTAGGCATGAGAGCAAAACTACAGAAGCACCATATTCATCACCTTTCCTCCGTGCACAGGAAGGAGTCTGTCTCTCTTCTAGAAACACCACTAGGTATACTTGAAGAACTACTGAAATCTCCTTTTCTACATGTTCCATCCACTGGAAGTATATGGTATCTTCAAAGATATCCCACACTTCCAATCACACAGATGACTCTTCATCTAACATCAGAACATGTATACTTACGGGCACACGCTGTTCCTCTTTTATAACAATCTCTTTATTAAAAATGCATTTTATGTATATGCGTGTTCCTATATATATGTGCATACCAGAAATTTTCTTTTCACCAACCAGCTCCCAAACCATGATATGGACACTTCATAATAGTTATGAAAACTCAGCATCGTTTAGGCTCATCTGGCTAATTCTTTTAAATTAAACTAACCCGTGTCTCTTTGTTTATCTTTTTCCTGGGGCTTTTTACTCTGAGTTTTTCATATTAAAAAGGGATCTGTAGAACACATAATAGATGGGAAAAACTTTGTTTAGTTGACTTGAAATTGTTTAAAGATCCAGTGCTTTGTCCCTGTTGCCATGTCGTATCTCTCAGTTATATGGTTGAGTTGGTTAATTAACAAAGACTCAGGTCTCTAATACAATAAAAAAATAGTTATTGATACATTTTAAGAGAAATATCATGTGACTTACTCCACAGTACTTTATTACCTAACAGAATATAAAATTATTTGTTTTATAATTATCTATTGAAAGATTTCCTTAGCCTGTATGCTTTGTCCAATGGGAGGAATTTTTAGGAGTCATATAGAGATAGATATGTGGCATTTATTGGAAACTTATATCATCTATTCACAATAAAATTTATATACAAACTTACATGAATGCTAGCCTTTCTATTTTTATTCCTTGACTATCAGAAGTCAGCTATATAAAAAGGAAGTAAGCAGTTTTAAATGATCAACCTACGACATGCTGAATTTGTTTAGTTTGTTCCTATGTTAATAATCTCTTGTATATATTTCCAGAAATGATTTCTAATTATGTAGAGAGGAATTAATATTAATTCAAATGTAATTAACAATGAAGAAAATGAGATATTCTGGAAAACTTTCTATGAAGGTCATTACCATCATTGAATTTTTTCCGCTTTTTTCTGTCCAAGGACCATTAGAAGAAGGATTTTTGTATTTCCCTGTCAGCTTGTGTTTGACTTTTGCCATTTATACAAACATAATGTAAAAAGTCATAGAAGAGCTAATGGGTGCTCCCAGCTTCCTACGAACACAGAAGGATGACGAGGGGCTCTAATATTCTTAGTCGTTGACATTTACAACGATGAGTTTGTTTTTAGTACAGGGCATGAGCAATGCACTTCAGGCTTCAGAGAATGCTTTATGGCAATCCACTAAAGGTGAATCGCTGTTTTACTGGATTTATTAGCTAGAGGAATTGTAATCTCAAGAGAAAATCTAGTCAGTTTTAACCCAAGGAGTATGCTTCATAGTTATTTCCTCTCAAATTCTCAGCAGGACTCAACCACTTTAAATGTCCTCTTTCAGGATCCCTGATTTCCTTCCCCTCACCCCCAGCTGCTTTCTGCCACCTTGGGTACTGACAGGGTACTCATTAACAAACCTAATTGATTTTTATTAATTATCTGTGGTAAAATCTTTTCATTGTTTTCCCCCCTAGTATCTAAGCCTATTAACTCTAAACACACACCACACACACACACACACACACACACACACACACTATAATTAGTATTAAAGAAACTTTGTAACAATAAACTGAAACGTACAAATTGATTGAATAAATGAAAATGTAATTTTTAATTTTCTAGACCCACAAAATTATAAACATTTGCTAAGTAAAATTGAGGAGAAAAATCCTGAAAAGTGGCTTTTAAAAACCAATTCAAATATTAGATAAGACAAACTGCATAGCTTTTTTCTACATGTGAACTGTAATTGTAAGATAAAACAATACAAATAAAAAAAGCCTTAGAAGAAACTCAGAGCGAAGAAGTCCTGGTGATCCCATGCATGGTCTTTGTTGAGGCTGTACATAGTCTTAAATCTAATTTCATAATGTCAGTCAACATGAAACGATTCATGAAAATTGTACTAAGACCATGAATGTTGGTCTGGTGGTGATGGCATGCAACTTCAATCCAAGTACTCCAAAGAAAGAGACAGGTGGATCTCTGTGAGTTCGAACTACAAGAAGTAGTTCCAGGACAGGAACCAAAGCTACACAGAGAAACCCTGTATTGAAAAGCAGAAAAAAAGGATTAAAATACCATTAATATAACTGAAAGTGAATAGAGACACATTATTTTAATAATTCAAAATGAGCATAATCTTAAAATGTTAATTGAGAATTTGGAAATTAGGATGATAGTGTTTAGACAGAGCTATCTAATCCATGTTTCTCAGCTCTGGAAAACTTTCTAATCTCTATATGGCCTAGGTTATTCGCTTGTCATATATGATAGCAAAAATAAATCTCTTCCAAGATTGCTGTAAAATTAAAAAAACTAGTGTTGAATAAATGCCTAGACTGTGAAGTATCAATTAGTGACATATAACGAGTTTCACATTCCTTTGTATCGGTCATTCTTGCGTTTACAGCTGCAGCTATGTATACATTATTAAATTATTTTATTCTCCTAAGAATATTTCATAATAAAACATTCCCAGGGTTTACTGTTGTTTGGTACTGGCCATGCCTCTCCTTGTCACGAAAGTAATGCCTTGATCATTCAGAATATTACCAGCAACGTGATTAGCTCCTATTTGTCACTATCTTTAGTGTGCTTCTTGTCCATGTCCCACATCTAGTCACTTACCGTACAGACAATTATTTCTTGTAATATTTCAAGCAATGTCTTTTATCTTCCTTATCTTGGCTTTGCTGAAACTGATCTACCTATGCTAAAGTTTTAAACAAAAGTTCTTCATTTATCATTTTGTTTATGCTCCTTCCCATATAAATACATTAATGGAATAATAGAAGAAAGAGACAAAATCCCCAGAATTTAATCAGTGACCACTTATCTTCACCACTGATATATTGATGGTATTTCTCCTTGTCCCTAAAACTTCCAATTATACTTTTAAATTAAGCTGTATCTTACATGTATGGCCTCAGTATGTTGCTTCTTTATTTTTATTACATCAGTCAATAATTTACATTTATGTATCAGTGAATGAGGTCTTTTATTCCTTTGTCAGTGAAGTAGGGGCAAGTATTGCTGTAATATTAGAGTTACAAAAATCTCAGTTACACAACACGTGAGCTTTTCAAAGTACAACTTTTCAAAACTAGCCAAAAATAATATGAAAAATGCATGACCACTGATCAACATGCCTAGAGCTGCTGTTGGTGCTAGTCTGATTTCTGTAAGTGTGTATGATGATTGATAATCTGGTCTGGTAAAGCACGCTATGGCGATTGCCAATGTCTTCTGATCTGCTGAAGCATGTTTTCATGATCACCAACATTGTCTGATGTGTAGATGCGTGCTAAAGTGATCACCAGCGTCATCTGGTCAGTAGAAGCACGTGGTAGTGTTTGCCAATGCAATCTTATCTGGAAAAAACATGCTAGGGTGAATGCAAATGTCTCTTGATCTGGTGAAGCACGGTTTATGGTGATCACCAATGACACGCCATGTTTTATGACAGGAATCTAGAAATTCATGAGCATGACAAAAAAGGTGAAGTATTTAGGAAAAGTGAAAAGTTTGAATTTCCTGGGAAGAAATTATTTTCTAGCAGGCAATAAATGGTACCTGGAGAAATAAGAAACAGAACGTCTAAAACTCCACCAATTTGGAATAATGGGATTCTCTTTGTTTCCTTACTGTGTTTTTGTGTTATTGCTTTTTGAAATTTGGGTTATTCCTTTTAAATGTTTTCAGAAGGGTAGCACCACATGGCAATAGTGAACTGACCTGTTGTTAGGAGACTGGAGAGGAAATTCAGAGAAATCTGCCAGTCTTCATGCAACCTCACTAAGAGTAAAGGGTATGTGAGTAT
Source organism: Dicrostonyx torquatus (assembly GCA_028555095.1). Lineage (NCBI taxonomy): Eukaryota > Metazoa > Chordata > Mammalia > Rodentia > Cricetidae > Dicrostonyx > Dicrostonyx torquatus. The sequence goes on along the minus strand of JAQHUG010000173.1, from coordinate 63,354 downwards.
CAAGAGAGGAATGAGTAAAATTTTGCCTTATATTCTTGCTTGCTTGTTTCACTCTTCCTTTGAACTCTAAGGGTGATTCTTCAACCACAGATGAACATAGGGGAGAGGTTGTCAAATCCGTCCTTAGCACGGGAAAATTTCCCTTTCTCCACTTTCATAGAGGTGCAGTGTCCTGTGCTCTGATTTTCATGTTTTCAAGGAGAAAAATAATTCAACTGAATAAATTAATTTTTTACCAACAGAACGTGGATTTGTAATTATTTAATGGAATCATGCAGGGATCAGTGTTTTAACTTAGAAAGCAATTCTTTCTAGGCATATTTGCAGGCAGTGTAAGATAAGGAAAATAGCACACACACTCCTAGTAGTTCACATTGACAGGGAAATCTAGCTAGCCTACTTTTTCAGAAATTCAACCTTTAATGAGTTACAGTTAAATTATATGATTGCTATGTTAAGTTATAACTTTTTCATATGTAACATAGAACTAATAAGTTAAGCAATTAGTAGCATATGCCCCAAAATGTAAGGTATGCAATATATTTGGGATAATTAAAATATTTATAAGTAAGTAAAATCTAAAAGTAAATGAAAGATTTTACCTCTGACGGGAAAATTTTAAAATTACTTTTGCATCATGTATGATTTTCTTCAATTAAAATTCAAAGTATTTTATTTAATTATAACAAACATTTATGCTACACACACCACAAAATATACATGACAAAATTTTTTAAATAAAAATATTTCTCTTAATAACAAACGTTAAGGCCCCTGACATATAAACAGAATATATCTATCAATGCAAATCAAAATTATTTACATTCTTTTCTATCTTACCTACAACTTAATTATTTAATAATACACTTAACCAAGCTATTCTGTGAACGTCACACTCTTTTTATATAAAAGGAGACTTTGTTCAATTAGTTATTGTTATGGTAGAAATACCACGGGATCTGAAAAATAGAGTTTATTCGAAGTGGAACTACAGTCCAGCGTTGTGCAACCTCTCAAACGCTTCCTTTTTGCATCGGCAAACTTTATCTCATTGAATTCCACGTTGTTTCATCTCCCTAAGTCCCTGGCAAAGAGCATCCTATTCTAAAGTCACATATAACTGCAATTATATGATATTTGCACATCGTGAGTGGATTATTTTTCCCTCCAACATATTCTCCAGACTTACCCATGTTATCACATGGAGTGAGATTTAATCCCATCAATAAACAATATTCCATTTAAAAAAATATGCTACATTTTTTTTTCTTCACCTGTTGGTGACCCTCAGATTACTTTTATTTCTGAACTATTTTGGTTGATGCTATGAGCCTGAGATTGGAAACCTTTCTCCGAAATCCTGCTTGTCCATTCTTTGGTAGCTAGGAAGTATGCGTTTGAGGTGATGTGGTAACTCTAATTTTCATAAGTTTGAAAGGAATATGTATATGATTTTATGTGACGGTTGAACCATTTACCACCCTCACTGGTACTGGGCGAAGTTTGAGTTTCTCTCACTTCTTGTCAGGAGTACTGTTTTTGTTTCTGAGCAGAAACTGTCCTCAGAGGTGTGTGGTGATTGTGTTTTTTACACACGCACTTCCTAGTGCTGAAGCCAAGCGCCTTTTATGTGCCTGGTGCCCTTTCCCAGCTCTTCTCTTTTTTGAAGAAATATGTGTTCAAGTCTTCTGTCCATTTTAACATTTTTGCTGTTTTCTATTGAGTATTTTTAGATCTTACGCATTTTGGAATCTAGCCCTTCACTGGACAGAATGGTGTGTCTCATCCTCCATCGTATGGCTTGCTTTTCACCTTCTAATTACTTCTTCCATCGTGAGGAACTCCTTAGCTTGATAGAACTTTACTTGTCCATTCCTGCTTCTCCTATCACCTGTGCTTTCATTGTCCCGTTAATTAAAATGTAGATTAAGTCAGCGAAGAGGTTTCATTTATATTCTTTATCCTGAAAATGTGAGCTTCAGATTTTATATTTAAATCCTGAATATTCTTTAAACTAATTCTTATGACATATACATGTCCTACCACATATTTTTCATATAGATATCTGTTTTTTTGCAACAACATTCTTGGCAGGATTGCTGAAGATAAGTTAATTGTATATGCATAAGATTATTTCTGAAATCTCTATTACATTCCGCCACTTTATATGCTTTTCTATATAGTTACTATTGATTAAAACATATCTTATCCTATTAAGCATCTTCCTCAAAGAAACTGAAGCTTCTAGAAACTTTATGGCCAAAGAATAAAATACTTTTAAAGAAAGATGAAGTGATAGATATGCCTATAATGTCTAAGTGCTATCTTTGAAGGAGATCAAGCCTCCTTCAGATATTGAACAGTGCACCAATGCTTTCTAGGGTTGACCATATGTTTTTCTGTCATTTCCCCCCAATTTTCCATTAATACACTGAAGTCTTAACATGTTAGCTGTAATTTTTGTTTTTTTTATTTTGACTTTGTGTAATTCACAGGACATGTACTCCCCATGAAAATGTATATTTTCTCTAGCTAAAGCTAAAGTAATATATACAATGCTGTGTTGTTCACAGAATCCATGGCTCAGCTGAGAGCATCTTAGCCAACCCACTAAACAACCCATTCACATATGATTCATTGCTGATTTCCCACCTGATGGTACTGTTATGAAGATAAATCCTCACTGTTGTAAATGAGTGGAGAGGTGCATATTGTGTTCCCCGCACCCAACTCCCAGCCCCCAGCCGTTGGCCTGCTCAGCAACTGGTTGCTTGCTTATGCCCGAAATAACCACATGAGAACGGTATTCATTTACACTCTGCCTTGCCCATTATCTCTAGCCTTTTCTTGGCGATCTCTCACATCAAAACTAACCCATTATAAAAGTCTGTATGTCACCACAAGGTGTTGATCTTACCAGACTGTTCTAAGATGCATCCATCTGCGGGGGGAGCTCATGATGACTGGGTACTTCCTTTCTTCTCCCCAGAACTTCCATTCTGTCTACTCCACCTACCTAAGGGCTGACCTGTCTTATAAGCCAGGCAGCTCTTTATTCAACCAATAAGAGTAATACAAAATACAGGAGAACACTTCCATATCACCTCACCTTAAGATTTCAGTCACTAGGGAACTTAAAATGTATCCAAGGCTTGTCTGCTGTTCAGTCTTCAAAAATCTGCTATCCAAAAAGAATTGAATTTACCATGATTCCATTCTTCACCCTCCTCTGCATCTTGAATACTTCTTGATCTGATGCTTCTGGAAAATCAAACTGAAGCCAGTGAGGCAAAACGTAAATAAACGAGAAACAAAGTATTGTTGCAGCTCACCCACAAGTTTAACATATAGATTATCACACTACGTAATTTAAATGAGAAGAGTAGAAAATTTAAGCAGAAGTCACAAGCAACGTGTAACTATAAGCCTTGCTTCCAGTGATTTTAGAGTTGAATGGAGTTTTCCTCTGACTGATGGTTTTCATCTGTTTGGTTTTTTTATTATCTAATATAAATTCTGAGGCAATGATTTTAAGATAAATAAACATTCATGAGTGTGTATGTGTGTATTCAATGTGATCACATACGAAATAATTATGCATACACTACTTTATAGTAATCACAGTTTCAATTGCACTCTATTTGCCATATATTTTTCCTCTTCCCCTGTTAATAGTAAGTGAAGTACGATTCTTTTGCAAATCAATTTAAGAGAATTAACTGTGGGAAGCCACCATTTTGGGGTGACTTTCTGGGTTTCTAGCCATGACAGGTTCATATTTTCCAGGGTAGGGGCCTGAGGATTAGAAAAGCTAAGTAGGAGGAACAAAGATAAGAAAGAAACACAGAGACATAGGATAGTCTCAGGACTTCTGAGTTCTTCTGCATTTATTTTTCCACACACTTTTACGCTCCAACACAAAAGGGGAAAAGAAGACAAAAGACTGCTTTGACATGATACAAAGGACAACCAGGACATTTACCTGTTGTACGAGGGGGCGGCTGTGTTCCCAGCACCTGAGAGGAACGCAGGCCCTTTTGTTCCTTCCCGCCCGGCTGCCAGCTAGCTTATGCCTGAAATAACCACACGACAATTATATTAATCTAAATATTGCCTTGCCCATTATCTCTAGCTTTTGCTTGGCTAACTCTTATATCTTAAACAAACCCATTATAAAAGTCTGTATGTCACCATGAGGTGGTGACTTATCGGAAGATTCTAACCTGCATCCATCTTGGGCTGGAGGATCATGGTGTCTGCCCACTTCCTTCTCTCCCACCAGCTTCCATTCTGTCTTCTCAGCCCACCTAAGGGCTGTGTCCTCCCCTATAGGCCAGACAGTCCTTTATTCAACCAATGAGAATAACCTAAATACAGAAGAACCCTCCTACACCAGTTATCTGCCCAACACTTGCGATACTGAGTCATTATTTCTTGAGAAAAGCATTCCGGTTTTAGGCAGTGAAATCACCCTAGACTGAGTATACTGAAGACAGCCACTTCCTAGGTCAAACCTACTTTTCAAAAGAAGGAGTAGACTAATACTTGAATTCCCTGGCCTTTAATCAGAGTGTAGTTTATCTACCTTTATGGGCCATTTTAATGTCCAAAACACCAAGTAACCAGACCCCAGGTGAGGGTGTGCAGTCACAGCTGTTGTCAGCAACTGTGAGAGAGCAAAATAAACTCAAACTCTCTGACCTTCAGATAAGGTGGAATCAGCTCACATTTTTGGGCCTCCACAGATAACTAAATTTCTTTAATAAAAGATTTTTTTTTAAGAAGTGAATACGTTCTAATTCTGGCATCACCACATCAACGTATGCAAGCTACAAAAGCTGCTTCAGACGTTCTATTGGACTCTTCTGTCTTCTACCTAGATCAAGCTGTTAGGCAGCTGAAGTGAAGACGGTAAAATGGCCATCCTGTATTATCCATCCCCAGAACAAAGATTTTGGAATATAATTTGAGACACAAAAAATGTCTGAGTCAATCTCAGTTATCTGAAACTGCTATTTCAGTACAAATTCGGGCACATTGCCATCACTCATTACTTTCTCCTTTTGTCTTTTCAAGAAGGGTGATGCTTACCCAAGAATCAGTAAATCCAATTAAAAGAAATAATTTTTAAAGCAGTGTACACATGTGTACACATGTGTACATATACCTGCCTTATAAGCATAACTTAATCTATATGACATAAAACATACAGGAGAGAAGCTGAGAGCTGCTTCTCTTCTTCATACAAATAAACATATCTGTGCTGGTTTTAAGGAGACATGTGTCACCATAGACTCTGGTATTTGAATTCTTGTGCCCCATTGATGAAACAAGTTGGGGATGTTAAGGAGTGGCAGCCATGCTAGAGTGAGTTCATCACTGTAGGGAAAGGGTCCTCAGAGCAGTTAGATCTTGGTTCCACATCTAACTCCCTCTCTCAGCCTTTGTGCTTGCATTTGCTGAAGTGAGCTCTCAGCTTCTCTTCTGACCTCTGTCGTTGCCATTGCTGTCATGAGTCTCCACCCCCATGGCTGACTCTTATTCCTCTGGAACCAAAAGTCAAAATATACTTTCTTCCATAACGTGCTTTTGGTCAAGGTTTTTTATCATAGCAACAGAAAAATAGCTACTAGAAAATTTCATAATTTCAACTTCACTCATAAGAGTAAGTGTCACATTGCATCTTATTTCCATTATATGCTCTTTCAACACAGCCCTATTCTTAGCATTTGCTCACAGTATAATTTCTATAATAACACACAAAATTAAATGAGTTAAAAGATGGACTCTTAGAAACAATGAGCACACATGTTAAATCAAATTCACTGATGCGTGTGCTTATGTTTACCAAATTCAACCAACTTGCTAAACACGCTTTAGTTGTTCTTACTATTGATTTTACCCCCATATTTTGAAGCATACAAGAAAAATATATTTCCATGATATTTGAACAAAAATGTTTCAGAGTCTGGAAATGGAAACTTTTGGTGCATCTATGGATATGTAGATGATATCTAGAGTTAATGTCAAATGAGTAATTATTTACTGAAAAGGAAGTTTCTTGGTATCTTAAAAAGGAGAGCAGAGTGTGCATCCTGAGCACAACGCTAAACAAGATGGTCAAATGGAGTCAGAAGACTGCGTCCTAGCCACTGGGGAAAGCCCGCATACTTACGTTTCTTTAAAAAGAAGGAAATCTAAGCATCTCTATATTATACACAAATAGTTTCATGTGTGATAAAGTAATATTGTAAGTAAAAGAAGTCTTCTTGTAAATTTGCCACCTTTTAAGACTAATCAGGTAGGAATAGTATTTATCTAAAATATGGTTTTCTGGATAATGTCAAACTATTGTTCATGGTTGATTTACTCCACTTAAGAAAAATCTACCATAACAGTGCAGTTTGTCAAGAAGTTTACAAAGATATGCTGGTTATATACATGTGAATTTTGCACATGACTGCAAGAAATTTCAATATTGGTATATGAAAGACTCTTCTTTTTTTTTGGTATTTTGAGACATGGTTTCTCTTTGGAACCTGTCCTGGAACTAGCTCTTGTAGACAAGGCTGGCCTTGAACTCACAAAGATCCACCTGCCTCTGCCTCCTGGGTGCTGGGATTAAAGGCGTGTGCCACCACTGCCCAGCAAGACTCTAATTCTTAGATACCACTAATAATACTGCATTCATTACTATTTCATAATGTATATATCTGCAACTCTATATTTGTGATAATTTCTGGAAGTGAGTTAACATTAAGAATAACTTTTTGGGGGCCCTGGGAGATAGTTCAGTGGTTAAGAGCACTGACTGCTCTTCCAGAGGACCCACGTTCAATTCCCAGCACCCACATGGCAGCTCACAACTGTCTGAAGATCCAGTTACAGGGGATCTGACACCTTCACACCAATGCACATAAAGTAAAAGTTAAAATATACCATAAAAACAAATTCCAAAATAACATTTGAAAAAAGAATAACTTTTTTGACAAGGTGAAATAAATTATGATATAATTTTATTTTTCTTTTGTATAGCCTTTATAATATATAACTATTTTCCTTTATGGTGGAAGAACAAATACCAAGTTTAATGCATTGAAATACAAGCTCCTGAATATGGTCTCCGTTATACAAAGACCATGTAGTGAAGTTGAATGGGATGTGGGAGAACATGAGAATATGTTTGGGGCGAGGAAAGGGAGGCTATATTAGAAGGGTGTTGTCCTTATTGAAATGACTTCAAGACATAACAGCTTTATATCACATATTTATATATTAAAGAGAAATATCCTACAATATATCAAATAAGGTAGGCTAGTTATAAAAACTAAGTTAAACTGAATAGCTTTTATTCACTTATAAATGCTCCACGACACTTCTAGCAACTGAGTCTTGGCGCTGGATCCTGACTTAGTCCCTTGGTTCTCATCAGGCAGCAATTCTGCCGAGAATTCACATAGTGTAACAGGAGACAGACTAGTAGAACCAAAGGGTCCTTGCAGAATGGATTCACTCCAGGGGAAGTAGGCACAGCTTGCTCTTAACTTGAGACTACGGGAATGTTTGTATATACATATACGCCATCTGTGTACTTGAGATGTTTTGTATACAAATACACTATGCATGTATGTATATAATATGCTTACACGTACACACATGCATATGCATAGAAATATACACGCGTGTGTGTGTATCCTGGAATATGTCTGTATACTTATATGCTGTGTGTATACCTGAAACTACTGGAATGCCTCAGTATTAAATATACACTATGTGTATACACATATGTATCTTCAAATGCTTTTGTCAAACCCTGGAGAAGATGTTGATTCAAAAAGGAAATAAATTCTCTGAGAGAGCTAGCAGTTTCGTTTTCCTGAAATTGTATAGCAAAATTTTATGGCTTAGTAAGTGTAAACCGGAAACATATTTGTGCTTTGCACATAAACCAAACAATCAAAGAGATGAGGACCCTTCTAAAATTTTATTTCTACATCATTAATTACTTTGTTTTTATAAGCAGTTTAAGCAACCACATATAATAATGTCAGCAATCTTTTCTCCTGAACATATTTTTGTTCTAAGCATCTTATTTTCATGGACTGAGATGTGCTCTCTCAGGGTTATGGTCTTCTGACAATATTTACAGTTGCACATGTTGATCTGTTATCAGAGTAACTTCTTTTTCTTGCAGCAGACTGGCAAATTAGCGTTAATTGCTAAAGAATATAATTCTTTATAGGCATTTATAATTCTAATTGTTCTACCAATTATTAAATAAATATAAAAAGCAAGCGTTGCTAATAATGTTTTTCTTAAATGTAAGGAAGTTCTTAATTGCAAAAAGTGAAATAGTTAGGAAACAAATAAATACCTGTATGTATTCAAGTGTATTTTGATTTGTTTAATATGTCATTATAAAAGTTTCTGTAATATTTCTTAGTGATCATTCCACTGACCATTTCAAGAATATTAAAAATAAAATAATTGATATTTATTCCATGAATAAAAGGAATTTGAATTTTATTATTCAATAAAATTTATGGGTAGTAAAATTAACAGACAAGAGAAAGGCAAAGGGAGTTAAAAATCTCTTAGGAAATATCCTGGTCAAGTAGCTGATACCTCAATCCTGTTGCAGAGATTAAGCCAGGCTGAAGTTTTATGCTGAAGTGACCCTGACCTGAAGCCTCTTCATAAGCGACTAGTGCCTTAATTATTTGCATCTGTGAACTCAAATGAACATACTTAAGGACATATCAATATACCCATAAATCATCTGCAGGCGATAAGTGGTCCAACGTAGATAATTAGAGAATTTACGGAAGGCTTACTCCCTCTGTTTATCTGCTTATGACATTTGCGGCACAGCCCTAACAGCAGGGTAATTACTAGATTTATTCATCAAACAAAATCACGCCTTCTGGGAATGCACAGTGACTCCAGTTTTAGGACTAATAAAGACATTTTTCACCAAAACTCAAGTACTAATTTGCTCAATAACTAGCTGCAATAAGCTTTTATGGAAGCACTCAAGGAAAAGGCTTGGCACCAGAGGGCAGATAATTAAAGGTGCAGTATCCCCACACAAAAGGATCTGAACAATTCCCTGACCATATTAAAATTTAATTGTTGGATGTTAATTGAAAAAAAAATATATAAGTCACTTCTGTTCTGAGTCACAGTAATTATTCTCCCCAGATCAAAAACATAACTGTATGTCTAAGTTAGTAACAAAAGAAAACAACCTAAATAAGGAGTGTTGATACTTAAAATGGAATTAATACCCAATAAAAATAAACTCAAATTAAATTTTACAAACTGAGCCCAAAATATATTGGATTTGGATTTTTTTTCATGTTCTCATTTCCTCTATCCTTCTCCTTAACAGAGAAAAGTTATGATCCTTAACTAGCTACTTTTTTTATTTTTATTGATTTTATTGAGCTACACATTTTCTCCCTCCCCTTACTCTCCCCTCCCCTTCAGCCCTTTCCCATAGTTCCCATACTCCCAATTTACTCAGGAGATCTTGTCTTTTTCTAGTTACTTTTTAAAAAGTTTTAAAGGCTTCATAGGTAAGGTAATAATGGCTGAAATACTATAATAATTCTGAAATTATAGTAACTTCCTAACAGTTCAACCCACTCCAAATGTTTTAGTAAATCAGTTTTCTTTTTCATGCTTAAGATTTCACTTCTGTGTTTATAACAGCAACAATACAGAAAAACAGGCATTATTGGTCAAACCCCTTGAGCATTAGCCAAGGGCTAACGATAAACAGCCCAGAATGCTCTAATACATAGAAGAGTGTGTTACAAAAATTATTAAACAATAACAGTCATCCCCTCAATGTTTACATAACCATTCTGATAAAATGAAAGAAAAAAGAATTATGAAGAGTTTTGTTTAATCGTTCTGCATATAGAACATTTGGGGTATCACCCCGGAAAACCCGCTTTTACCATAGGAGAATCAGAAATCCTTGGGCCCTTGGGCTCACTTTCTGTTGCAAGGGAATGATGGACTACACAAAATGCAGACTTTTAAACTCATATTTAATTGTTTAATGTCATGGTTCTTGGTAGAGCATTGTTGCTTGAAAAATAAATTGGGTAATTCAATTAAATGGCTACAGAAGATACATCATATCAGATGCAGAAAGGCACTAACCCCAGCTTGAACTTGACGTCCCACGTCGCTTCACTTATTTGACAAATGGATTCTTGAAAATAATTGAAACACATGGCTGCCAGCATAGGTCAATAATACTTTTTTGCCGTTCAGCCTCTTAACAGCTTCCATTTTTTTCTTGCTCTGTGCCATTCAGGGCAAAGATTGCATTTGCCTGGTAAATCATGCAAGCATTATTACTAAAATGGGACTAAATGCAATGAAAATGGACTACATAAAAGTAATGGCACTTAAGTAAAGGGAAGACCATCTACCGGGGCAAACACTAAATGTCAGAGTTAAATACTATATGACATTACTTCCATTACAAACTCATATTATGCACAGAAGAGAGCAAACCCACTAACGACGGCTGCATGCTACATTTTCATTTTCCTTAACTTAACCAATGTTTTGAACACACTAGTTTTAATCCAAATCCATACCTGCTATGCCCGAAGTTGTCTCTCGTATCTTTTTTAGGTAGATATGTAGGGAAAAACAGAATCTATGACTCAGTCTTCAACTGGACAGTCCTATTGTATTTAACTTATCAGTTTATCTAAAACACACAGAAGAACAAACTAAATTACAAACGGCAAAGTAATTTAAGAGCACTGTCCAGAATAAAATATATATTTGAAAGGAAACAAGAATGTAGAAAATATGTTTTAGTAAATATTATTCCGACTGTTAAGTACAGTGAGAACTATTACTTCTTATAAATCTAAATATAATTGCATAATAGTTCTAAGAAGAAACTAGAATATGAAACAGGGTATAAATATTCAAATAGGGGCTACTATTTTATTTTATGTTTAGAAACAGTACCAGTTTCTGAGTGTATTTGGGTTGGTATGGTGCAGTGTTTTGTTTTTTTCTTGCTTCTTTATTTGTTTTATATTGTCTAGCTCTAATTTTCTTTAAAAAAAGAAGAAGAGAAGAATGTGTCCCAATTTTACAGCATTCGGACCTAAAATAGTTATTTTGCAATTAGAAAACACTGCTCAGAGAGAAGAATGTAGCCAAACGTCGTCCTGGGATTGGCTTCTGCCTCCTGACTCTGCCATGAGCAAGTTGAGTCCTCTCTTCCTGCCTCAGTTTGCAGGTCTGAAAAATGAAGATAAAGATGAGTTTCTTAAGAGGATTAGTTGCCCAATGTAGTGCCTAACAAGGCTTCACAAACACCTGCAGGCATTGTAAATACAAGGTGCGAATCAATCATAAGATATTTGGGTAATGAGATGTTTTTAAATGAGCATGGAAAATTTGACACTGAGGATCGATTTAAATATTTTCAGGTCATGTTTGATCTTTGATCCTCCCTGAATCCAAAAACTCTTTTAACTTTCAATCCTTTGTTGACTTTCTTTCCGTTTGAAAAGATGATGCCTGAGTCTGAAGTATCATTGATTTTAATCTTCAGACAGGCTCACGTACCTCCCTTTGGGAATGTTTTTGAGTCACTTTAGATTTATGAGAAAAACTCCTCTCTCCTGTCAAGGTTCTAAGTTCTGGGAAGTCAAGCTACACAGACTGGACAAAGGATATGATTATTGTCAGAAAAGGTCCAATTACAATGAAATAACTCACTTCTTTCTTCTTTTCATTTTAGGCACTGAACCCACCAATCTGTTTAGCTCTCCTAAAACCCTGCCCTGAGTCCACGGGGCTGCACTGCGTGCGCCTGCGCAGCGAGGAGACAGAGTTGACAGGAGAGAATGTAGTGGGCTCTGTTGGTTTTCTCTTGTATATTCTAGAAGATTTTGTTTATAGAATAAAAATGATTTAGTCAAGAAAAATACAATCGTTCTGTGGAACTACACCTCAAAATTTAGCTTTGTCTTGGGCTTTCGGTGAGCTGACACATCTTTTAAAACGACACTCAAAACCCCCCAAACACTTCAGTGGACAGGAAGCAGTTATTCCATTTGTCAGAATTACATCAATAATACAGAAGGTAAAGGAAGAGTACAACGACTACATCAGCAGAGGAAAAATAAATGACAGATCATGGATGCAGTTTCATGTTTCATCATTTTTAAGGCCAACTATACACCGAGATTCACAGATTCAATTCTACTGAGTATTCAATTAAATTATTTAAAGTTATTAACATAATAGAGACTTATCTTCATACATAGAGCGCCGTAATTTACAGATTATTGTTCGCCTTGCTCCGAAGCACTGCCATTGTTTTACTACTCACCACTTCCTGGGGCAGAATCTTACTTTATGTATTCTTTTCACAAATTATCTATTTAACAAATTTGAAAAGTGAGGTTCGTAAATGAGGATATTAATATGCACGCTCACAGAAATAAATGTATCCTCAAAATACATTCCTCAAAAAAAAAAAATAAAACCATGAATGACATTCATACAAAAACAGATTCCAAAAAAAAAAAAATGAAGAGTCCTTTAAAAAAAAACAAAAAGTCTAGGGGGAAAATGTACTAGCCTCAGAGTTTATTTAGAGTATTTCAGAATTCTCAAGACTTAGTTTTCTCAATTAAGGATTATAGAAACAATTCTTGTAAGCCTAAAGGGTTTTGAATTGTGCTTGTGGAACATTAAGCAAACGTGGGTGTCTCTAGATTCACAGAGCTCCAATAAAACCATGTGTATATAATTAGATCGATCAACAGGAGCCATTATGAGATACACGCGAGAGGAAACTTCACTACAAGTGGTCATACAGTGAGAACAGACTCCATCCACATAGTGCCTAACCGTTTAGTGCGACATGGCTGAAATCTACAACAGCATCAAATCTACTAATAGGGTGCAAGACCGTTCTGCAAAATTAATTGGAAAAACACAGGCAAGCATGTTGCTACAGTTCCTGTTTTAATAGACTTCCTTAATAATTCTCAAATGTAATGGATATTTTTGAGACATGCCTCAGGTGCTTCCAACAAAATGATTCTGCTCTACACAAAACACTAAATGCTGTTTTTTTTTTTCTTACTAGGCAAAATAAAGCCAAAAGAGTGGTCTTGGTTGCTGTATTGGAATGATCAAAGAAACACTGTAGCCAACTAAAGTAAGTTACTCACAAAATATTCTTTATAAATAAAAGTCCTGTGCTTTTATACTGCTGTCTGCCCTGGTAAATGTGTTTAATTTTTTTCCTCCTCAAATTGTAAATTTTAAGTAAGGGAGATATGGAAAATTGGAAATGTTTTTGTTGAATGGTTATTTGATTTAGACAAAATTTCAGTTATTATATGTACCCTTTCTTTTTTCCAGACTGGTGTTTTTGCTGGTCTTGAATATGGTCCCAGTCCATTCCTATTTGGTGGAAGAGATACCAGTTACAACACAGTCAGAATATGATGAGGTGACGATAGAGGACTGCTCCTAACTCTGGGAAGGCAAAGCCTGTGAACTAAGATTTGCATAAGAAACGGAATCCAGGGATCAACCCATGAAGTAGAATGTGAGAGGGAAAAGTTACAAGAGCTGGGACATCTCTCTCTCTCTCTCTCTTTGGAAACATTCATAGAAGCTATTCAAAGGATACAGGCAGAGATCAGGGTCCGAGTACTGTGCACTATGAATTCAAATCCATGATTTCTTGTTAACAGCTGCACCCACATACTATTAAGCTATCTGAAAGTAACTTATTTTCTTCATTTATTAACACTTGGTTATAGTTGCATCTACACCATAAAGGAAAAATGAATTAATACAGAAAAGATGGCTCATGTTGATGGTCAAATAAGTGATTTATTATTTTATTTCATGAGAGATTCAAATCAAAATGAATGTGATAGCTCTGTTCTATATTTTTATATAAAATTTAAACTTTAAGAGAAATTTGAACTAATTAATACAATTCCATTAATTTTGCTGTAGTATGAAACCTACATCACTATGAACATAATTGGTGAGTCACCTTCATAAATAATTTTAAACCAAAAGCTAGACTTTTACATTTATACTCTTCTCCTTGTTTATTTTTTTTCCTTTGGTTTTTCGAGACAGGGTTTCTCTGTAGCTCTGGAGCCTGTCCTGGAACTAGCTCTTGTAGACCAGGCTGGCTTACAACTGACAGAGATCCTCCTGCCTCTGCCTCCCGGGTGTTGGGATTAAAGGTATGAGCCACCACCGCCCAGCAAAGAATTTATTTTTAAAAGCATTATTAAATGAGGCAGTGGTGGCATATGCCTCTAATCCCAGCAGGATTAGGAAGAAGAGACTAGAGGTGGGAGGAACTCTGTGAATTTGAGGCCAGCCTGGTCTACCAACTGAGTTCCAGAAGACCCAAAGCGACACCGAGAAACCATGTTTGAAAACACAAACAAACAAAGAAAACCTAAATTTACAATGGCAAATAGTAACTGCAAATCTGTAGAAAGTATCTCCACCTAAGAATATTTGAAGAAAGTTAATTATGGACTTTAAAATATGACCACCGAGTAACACAGGAGAGCAAATTATCTAGATTCTAATGTTTAAAATTTTATTTAACTTCCATTGATTCTTTAAGGATTTCCCATCATGCATCCTGATCCCACTCATCTCCCCATTCCTCATCTCTGACCTCTGCCCTTGCAAACTCCCCGCTAAAACAAAACATACTTTCAAGAAAAACCAAAAACCAAACTAAAAAAAGAGGGGGGGAAGTAGGGAGAGAGAGAAACAAAAGAAGGAGAGAAAAAACAGGAAAAAGGATAAGAATCTGGTCATGGACGTTGTAATGTGGCATGTGAGTTACACAGTTTACCCTTTAGTCAATTCATCATCTCTACTTATAAATATTCATTGCCATAAGTCTGGTTCAAGAGACATATAAGGTTAGCATAGTGTATAGTTTTTATGGATAAATGTTTTGGCTTTTCTCAAACACATATAATATAAAATGAACTCCAGAAATTCATAACTAAATCTAAATTAATGAGTTAGCCAGGCAGTCAGAATTCTCTTATACGAGCAATAACTAAGGACCTGTTATTGGTTATGTTGATTATAAACACTTGAACATTTAAAAATGCAGGCGAATTCTCCTTAGGTATTATGCTATCCTGGTAGACGTTGAGAAGTCTGGTGTAGTACTGCTCTGAGGTTTATGCACTGGGGTTAGTCAACAATCATTACAAAGAACAGTAACAAACTAAAAACTCAAATGATTTTCATTTCATCTTGGAAATATGACTCGTAGTGTCATGGGTCCTCATTATATTTCAGCAACATATTTTTACCACTTCTTAAAAAACTGGAACATATCATTATAAATAACACACTGAGCAGGAATTTCTTTAAATGCATAAAATCACATGAGGAAAAAAACATGAATGCATAAAGTTAAAATGTGAATAAAATATGAAAATACAAGGACACAATTACAAAAATATCTCAGAATGTTACTGTCAACACTTGCTTTCTAGTCTTTGACAATCTTGTCTGAGATAAATTGAATAAAATAATAATAAGCAAGTTAACTATTATTCATATAATTACATATAAACCAAACCTCAGAGTCAAAATATTCTCCCGTTTTAGAGAATTTTCATTATGGTTTTATTTGACATAAATATTCATCATGCCTGTCCAATTTCATCTCATTGTCATGGGGTGTCCTAGAAGATCCTGATGATGTACACATTTGCATACAAGAGGAACACATGTCTGTAACACACGCACACAAATATGTGTGTTGTAAACATGCATATATACATGCATCTGTACATATATGCTATGCATACATATACAGGTCTAAATTGAACACATACACATATGTCCCTTGTGCTCTCATTTCTTTTTCTGCATCCAAAGTTATATATTTGATTTTTAAATCTTTCAAAATTATAATAAGATTACATTTTCCCTTCCGTCTCTCCAGACTCTTCTCTATACCCCTCCCCTCTCCTTCACATTCATGTCTTCTTTTCTAATTTTTGGTTTGTTTATGTGTTTGTTATTACTAATTGTTATTGCATACAGAAAAGTATACAGCTACACATAAATTCCAAATGATAATCTGCTCGGTTAATATATTGCTGCTACCTGTATGTATGTTATCAGGACTGACTGTTTGGCACTAGACAACCAATTGATGTGCTTTTCTCTGGGAAGGACCAATTCTCCTGCCCCAGTTTTCCACAGTTGTCTATAGCACTGTGTAGGATGGAGGCCTCATGGGCTTTTCTCCAATCAGTGTGTCATGTTTATAAATGGCATCCTTGTTAGCTCACATTGGGCAGTCATGTTAGTTAAACATTATGGGTGCAGCTTCTGACATTATTAGGAGACAGAATCTCTTAGTAAGCTCCCTGGTCCTTGACTGTTATGAACTTTTAACCCCCTCCTCCACAATGTTCTCTGAATTTGGGGATAGTAGCATTGTGTAGATGTGTCCATTGGTACTGGGCTGCAGAATTCTGCATTTTGATTTGTTGTGGTTTTCTATAATGCTTTCCTTCTGTTGGAAAGAGTAATTTCCTTATCTCGGGGTATAAAGACAAATATTTGTAGGCCCATTTTATAAAAAGAGAGACCATCTGTGGTGCTGGAAACCTAGCTAACTATCAGTGCTCGAGAAGTCATGGTTATTAAAGGAGAATCCACAACCACCCGTTTAATAAATCAGCATAATCCCTAAAACAATATATCCAATTTTTACTGCCTTTGTCCCAAAGGTAATGGTTCCCATGCTCTAAAATGTTCATGTTTGAAATTTAAACCCCCCAGCAATTTTCTGAGATATGTTAGAAGTCTCTGAGTTGGGTATTAACCTTGCTACAGGAAATATTTCCAAGATCAGTTTTCCCATCTCTTCTTCTGGCACAATTAGTCACACCTACAATTATTTGCATCTCCCTTGTCTTGTAATAAAAATACAACAAGAAAAGCCTCACCACATTCCAAGGGCTAGACCCAGAATTTTTCAGCCACCAACACTGTAAAATAAAATGTCTTTTCTTTAAATTACCTGCCCCAAGTGTTCTTCTTCAGTAGCAAAAAAATGGATAAAGGCAGTGACTAAACACAGTGTCCATGTCTAAGCTTGACATCCAATTGCTAAACAAAAGTAAAGGGTGGGTTGCTAGTTGACTATGACTATGGAACCGGCCACAGTCTTGTGTAGTTCTCCTGGTTTTTACTTTGCATTTTTTGACTTTAAGAAGCTTCCCACATTTTTTGAATCATGGTTCCTTCTTTAAATACGGTAATTTTATCCCTTTAACCTCTGCTTTCATCACCACTTCTCTGTCTTTTCTGCTTTCTGCCTTTAGAAAAGGCTTGCGATTTATTTAAAAAATAAATTAATTTAGGTTTTCTTCATTATCTCCAGGTTTTTCATTTAATTGCATCTGCTGCATAAGGTAAGATACTTGTAGGTAAAGGATATTAGAATGACATATTTGGAGATCATTATCCTGGGTACTCAAGAAAATAGACTATGGTTTCTATTTTCTCTCAAATGCTAATATGTTCCTGATAACATTTCAACTTTGGTCCAACTACTTCTCTGATATAGCTTGTATCACAGAAATGTTCAACAAACATATTTCTAAGCATGCTATCTTCTTCCCCTAGTCCTCTTCTGTTTCACTGTGCTAATTACACCAAGTGTTTCCATGTTTCTCTTCCTTCACCCATGAGCTTTCTATTATCCAATAGTTCTTTAAGAAAACTTTCTTGCCATCCTTTGACTCAGTGTTGGCTGTTCTTCTTTAGCTTGAATTCACTCTACTTATTTCTATCATCTTCCAACACACCAGATACAACTAAGAATTCTGCATTGGTCCTATATCCCTATCTTTCATTTAGCTATTTATGCTGAACTATATATTTAAACGACTTATCATTTGGACATCTAACAATGAATGTAAAGCCAATGTATCGAAAATAGATACTGAGGTCTACTTTATGCAAAGGCTTACATTCTGAAGTTTTACTCAAAAAATTATTGAAGAGAAAATTTGAGAAATATGGTTTAAAATAACAGATTATGTTGCTATCATCGTACTACTTTATGATTGTTACTATGATATCAGTCACATGTTTATGTGAGGAAAGTATGGTATAAAAGAAATATTGCCAAGTATTATCCACAATTTTAGTCACTCATTGAAGGCATCTGTGGACCTCCTTTAATCCATAGTTAACAGATTCTGTGATGATCATTTATGACTGTAAATCCGTGCCTCTTTCTTTCTTATTTCCTTCCTTCATATACTTTCCCCTTATTCCCTACCCTTCCTATCCTTCCCTTTTCATTTCCTTCTTTCTTCCTTTCCTTCATTGCTTACTACCTCTCCTCTCCCTTCCTCTCCCTCCCTCTCATTTTTCTCTTCTCTCTACTTTTAAGTAGCAGCAATGATTTTTCCAGAAAAAAAAATGAAGATTTATTCTTCATCAATCTCTAGTATGAATTTCATATTTAACCCTACCAAAAGAATGTCCAATACTCTTTTTTTGAATGTTTTAAAATTTCACTCCTCTCATCCATCCTCAGCCTGTGCCCAAGTTGCCGTCTTACTATTTCATACTAACTTCCTGTGTCCATCACCTTTATATCCTTCTAACGAGTCACTGGTCTCTAGACTCAGAAGTCCATAATCCCAGTATCTCCCTATTACCAATCTAATATAAAATTTACCATGATCATACTGGTTAAAATTTGAAATTTGTGCGAACTTGAGGTCCACATGACATAACGAAAGTCATAGTATAACTTCTAGAACAAAGCGAGAAATCAGTGGTTATTAATCAGTTTTCTCCTGTTCACCCTTGCTGTTTTTCTGCCGGCACAGAGGCCACATGTAATCTACTGTGTTTCAGCCAACAACAGACGCTCTGCAGTCACTGGCCTGCTTCTCTGGCAGTGGCCTAGATGCTCAGGCCTCGGACTGACTGGAATGATGTTCTGTCAGGAACCAGCTATGTTGCTGATGCCAAATACAGGTTTTAATTAAATTTCTACCATGACAGGGAAGCCTACAGAGACAGCTGACCAGAACTCATGGTAGACCGACAGTCCGCTAATAACATGTATTGGACCGAACTAGGTCCTCTGCATGTGGGTGACAATTATGTAGCTTTATCTGCTGATGGCCCCTAGCAGTGGGACCAGGTTCTGTCTCTGGTGCAT